>QKWP01002323.1:21014-68667 GCA_003550325.1 Gigaspora rosea
GTTACATTGAATGAGAGTACAACTAGCCACACGTACAACTTTTGGTTGTCTAATTTAAGTAGTCCGCCCGAAGGTTCTACACTAGTTGCCATACCTACAACCCAACTAGGGGATTGCCTATTTAAACCCTCTGGTCCAACGCTTCGCATGTCAATCCTACTTGTGATCACCGGTACAGCCCTCCGATACATTAGTCAGTCGAAGACAGTCCCAGATGCTACCTACATCCCCTTAGGACTAATTTATCCTCGCGGGTAAACTTGGTAGAGCAGTCCCTGTCCCACACAGGTATTACCTACACTTCGGTAACTTACACACTCACCGAGGCAAGCAACTTGCAGTTAGGGGGTACCTAACCACTACCATTACCTACTTCTGCCCTTGTAAGGTTCACACCGACCCCGGTACCCACCATTACTTTCCTACCGGTCCATCACCGGGTGCCCCAAACTTCCAAACCAGTTGGCCCGGAAGGGTTGATCTACCCAGCATTAGGTGCTACTATGGTTTTTCTTTCCCTGGTACCTAATTCCAGAACATAGGTCCTTTTCCTCCGGTACGACTCCGGCGACCAGGTTGGTGGACCCTCTCCTCCAAAGGTCATGTCGTCCAGTTTTTCAGCTCCGGTTTCCGATATTCTGGTTCTGGTAGCACCGTCGAAGATCGTTGCTACCTTCTTACTCGGGACTTTCCAAATGGGTTTCCATTTCCCCGGTTCCTTGGATTTGTCTGTATCACCGGACACAACTTCGCCCGAAAGCTTCCATTCGAGATGGTAACCAAGGACTACAGGTAATATACCCAACCGATCGACAGGAAATGGTTACCATAACACAGGTCTATTTTTTTCCAAAGCGTCACCAGTGGGATTTGAACCCTAGACCTGCCACTTGGAGGTGACAACTTACCAACTTCCCTAAGTCGCCACACCCCTATTTTTATTAATTAATATTGTTATATTTATATAATTTTTAAATATTAGTATTAGGAAAATATCATACAAATATTAAAAATAGTACAAATTTTATCGAACCAATTAAATCTGTAGTATTAGTTTTATTAGTAGACTTTTCACTATTTTTATTTTTGACCAATAATTAATGAATAACAAAAATTCCTTTGTTGGTTCCTTTTGTAGTTACTTTGGAATTTCCTTTTGTAGTTTCTCTAATGGTTCCTTTTATGGTTTCTTTAAAAGTTCTTTTTGTAGTTCTTTTGGTGGTTCCTTTTGTAGTTCTTCTGATGGTTCCTTTTGTAGTTTTTTTAAAGGTTCCTTTTGTGGTTCCTTTGGAGGTTCCTTTTGTGGTTCTTCTGGTAGTTCCTTTTGTGGTTTTTTTGGTGGTTCCTTTTGTGATTTCTTTGGGGTTTCTTTTGTAGTTCTTTTAGTAGTTCCTTTTGTAGTTCCTCTAGTAGTTCTTTTTGTAATTCCTTTACTATTATTAGTTTTATAAATGGTTCTTTTTTCTATGTACTAAAAAGATATATAACCTCTGTCTTTTTCCCCAAGGCAGAGCAGAGAGAGATTAAAAAGGTTTGGTTCTTTACTTTTCTTTCTTTCTAAAAATACTTGTACTTAAAAATATTATACTTAATAAACTGATATTTCCTTTGACTATAAATCTTTTGTATTCATATTTTATTCCTTTGTTTGTATTTTTCTTTATCTATATATTCCTTACTCTCTTATATGTTAAGTCAAGTGATATAGTTTCTTGTATAAAAGTTACTATATTACAATATTTTCAAAAGTTGATTTTATATAAGTGCTGCAAGAAAAAAAGGAAGTTTGAACTTTCAAGTAAAAGTCCAAATGGACTTTTTTCTTGGCAACACTCATATTATACTATAAAATCTATATTAAGTTATATACTATACTGTATAAAAAAACTATTTTATAGTATTAATATAGTATATAGCATTTTTTTCTTAAAATAAAAAATATTTCTATGTTAATTTTGAATTAATAAAATTCAAAAAAAAATTTTTTATAAAAAATATTAATGTTTTTTATCTTAACAACTAGCCTATGTGTATAGCTTTATAATATTAGCTATATCTAACATTTTTCTAATTTAAAATTAACCAAATATTAATAATATAAAATAATTTTTAAAAATAAATATATAAAATTAATTAATTGGGTTTCATAACCCAAAATTTGGAAACTTCTAAAAAAACTTTGTTTTAATAACTAATTTATGTATGAAATTTAAAAAAAAACCGGCCGGGTCTATTTAAAAGTTTCATGTTATAAAAACCAAGTAATTAAATTGTATGGCCTAATTGTAATTTTTATATTTCTTAAAATTAAATACTACAGTACGTATCAAGTTTCGTTGGTAACATGATTAACGAATCCGGTAATCGTCAAGGAACTATTACATCATTATTCATTCATTTATTCAATAATCCGAAATAATATTATATATTTGTGTACCATTTTTTAGTGCAGTTTAAAACAAAATATATAGATAAAATTAAACGGTAAATAAGGAACTTCCGAAAGACTTTCCTAATCTAACAAAACAAACTTTGTAATAGAGTACAAATAATAATAATATTCATTACTTTCTATTTTTTGGTAAGCTTGTGGAATGATGAAATGAAGCTAGTCGTTTTGTACAGTATTTCTACGCGCACAAAAGTAAATGATTTAAGTAAAGAATTTGACTAAGTAGGGGTAAATAATGGACGAAATGAATTTAATTTTCTAATATCGATATTGCGTTTTTTTCAAACAATTAATTGACCCTTTTGTTGTCTCAGAAGCTTCTTTTTTACGACACGAAAAACGTGTTCATAAACCTAAACAAGATATTTTCAGTTACGCTAAATTTAAAGATAATTTAATTAATCTATTTTTTAATAATAATAATGCTTTATAAATAACAATAACGGAGAAACAATCGACATGTTTATCATTTACTGTGACAGATAAATAGATAAATAAGATTGTTAAATCTAGATTTTTCCAAGAATTTTAATATGTATATATGTATGATGACCAAAACACAATTTACATTTTTGAAAAAAATGTTCTTAAAAGTCTTACGCATGACGATGCTCATTGGTTAGAACTATTAGTTCCCACAAATGATCCCCACCCCCTATTATATTTGTGGGAAATAGGAGAACATCAACACACAGACATCTCAGATATAGTGTAAACAAAAATCTAATAATGTAAACGAGTTGTAATGGTTTAGAGAGAAACCAGTACCAGAATGAAAAGGAGTCTTACGCGTCTTTTAAATAATGAAGAATTTTTTCAATAGTATTATTATTATCATTGTGCAAATATTTCGAAGGGGCATTACGAATGGTTAATGGTGTCATACATGCTTCAATGCTAGTTTTTTTTGTTCGATATGCATATTATAGACAAAGCAATATGCTATATACAAATAACATGTGCTCTTGATGATACCGAGAATAGAAAGATTGCTTATTCCGGAGTGGTCCGGACAATGCGAATCTTTTTAAAATTTGTACCAATCATTTCAATCATTTTTTTACAATATGATATTCAAATATGATCAATATATTACGTACTGTACATATAACTTTATTTTATGTTTATATTCGGAAAAACAGTAAACAAATTATAAATAAATTTAAAGAAATAACATTTGCGCTTATTTTTCTTCACAACTTTTTCTTTAAACTGTCATAAATTTTTCGCGCGTGGTGATTATTTTTAGCATTAAAACATTTTGAGCTTGCAAAAATTACAACTTCTCTAAAATATCGATCTGCTAACTAATAAAAATGGGTAAACCAAGTATGTAAATAATAATAACAAAGCCGTAATGTTTGATTATGTTTAAATTTTTAAACTTTATTAATCACTAAAAAATTAATAAAACTGAAAGAACGAAATAAAATGCAAATTGATAAACCGTTGACAGTTAACAATGTTGTAGTAGATTCTTGGTCGTTTCAAATTGATTCAACTTCACCAGGTAAATTTTTTAGTTACTTGCACACTTACTTTATTCAAATTGGTTCAACATTTTAACGAATTACTCTTCAAAAAAAAAGACCATCCCATGTCATCACAACCGCTTGTTGCGAATGACATTATTCCCTCCCCACAAGTCAATCTTTCACGCAAGATTCTCGGTGCAGACACTATTTTGCGCAAGATTAAAAAGAAAGCGTCAAACAAACACCTCACAGCTAAAGCAAAACGACGTCAAAAAAAAGGATTGAGTAAGGCTTTGATGAATATAGAAAAAACTGAAGTTAAAATTGCTAAAATGACTGACAAAATTTCTCTGAAAAAGAAAATTAAAAACATTTGGGGATGATAAACTTTTTTTTTTTTCGTGAATAATTGCGTTTTTTGACAATATAACAACTATAAAACATTATAATCCCAATTTATTATATATCAGATATAACAACTTTAAAACGCGTACATCGTTATTAAAACTCACATTGTATTGAATTTACTGTAGCTGTATCAATTTATATCAAACACCTTTTTAAAATGGTTTTAATATAGAGATTTAGTACGCTTTCGTGCTCCATTATTTCTAGCATTGGGATAATAGCTAACTCGTGGATTTGCTTTCAAAGTTAAATAAGCTAGTAATTGAGTTATGTACATATGAGTTATTAAGTATAGTTGACGATTAATATTAGAAATATGTTCTTAGTTATGAATCTATTAAATATATCAATAGAGAAATAATATCGATTGGAAATACCTCTATCGAGAACCATCTCTACAATACATCGATTCTTTATTAATGCTAGTAAAGGCCACGTAGACTGTTCTCCCTTTAGTATCCAATAATCCAATTTTTCGTGTGTTGGACTAGAAAACAAGGTTTTAAAATCCTACATATATATATAATATATTGATGTTTTTAGTGAAGGTTTACTCCATACAAGTGTTAATGATACATATATTATATATATATATATTGAATACTCACAGCAATGGAAATAGAAGGTACGATAGTAACGTCTCCCGATACTTTCTCATCAACGATTCCACGAAGTCTTCGCGGTAGAATTCGCATTTGTTCAAGCTGTGGTTAAAGTCAAAATATTAGTTGTATAACTCATTTAAATATAAAACAAGTTTTATAAAAATAAAATAAAATATTAACCTGTGATATTCGGTGTTTAATTTCAGTTGATAAAAAATACCCACATTTAACCAAAAAATTGGATCGTGTTGTTTGTTCTTGGGACATGAATGGAACAATAAAAGGATTTGCTTGAGATACAATAAAATGGTTAACATTAAATAATTCTGAAAGTCTTGATAGCGGAGAATCACTGATCCATGTTGATCACATATTAATTAATATATTAAATTTTTTTTATGTTATAAATGAGCAAATTATAATGACTCATACATTTCAGATGGAACCGCATCTGTCCACCTCTTAAATTTGACATCTATACAAAGGAATAAGACGTTAAGATTTATTTATTTATTTATTATAATTATGATAATCAAATTTATATACCGGTTGCCCAAGGAATTAGTTTTCCAGTTTTATCCTTTGCTATCAAATCGTAACTATCGTAGAGACCCATGATAGCAACCGAAGCACAAGCCGCACTTGATATTAACTAAATTATTGATTTTGTCATTTTTAATACATTTGCTACACATACAGAACATATTAACTATTTTATAAATACTTACAACATTGGGCGCGGTCAAATAGTTCAACAATTGAGGAACCTCAAATCTCCTTGTGGATGAAACTGTAATATTAAGAACTCGCTTTGATTTCGCGAATGCTTCCTATAAATTATATTAATATTTATTATTATTAATTTAATTTATCTAAATTGATTATTTTTAATAATTTACCTCAAAGGTCAAATCTCCAACATTTTTACGAACACAGTCTTCCAAAACCTTGATGTCTAACAAATAACCTTGATAAAAAGGGGAAAAAAAGTATAAGTTTTGTTATTATTATAAAATTCCAACATTCAATTAGTAGAAATTGAATTTACCATGCTTGAGAAATCGTGTGATTTTTCTATTAATATTGCCTTTCCTTCCAACTTTACTAAAAGCTTCCAAATCAATCCCACCAGGTTGAAAGATTTTCTAATAATCATTAACCAAAAATTTTTAATAAATTATTAATAACATATTTATTCTTTCTATTCTAACTATACATAGTGAATTTTCTTACTGGTAATTCTTCATCAGTATGAATGCATACGAGGGCAGCTATAAAAGCACCAACTGCAGTACCACAAATGACCCTTGGTAACAATCCATTTTCATGAAGTGCTTTCACAACTCCAAGATGATAAAGTCCTATAAATCGATATTTAAAATCACTTTAGAATATCAAGGAAAAAATTTTAAAAATATGTAAACATTATGATATTACCAAAAGTTGCTCCACCGTAAAGGACTAAAGCAGAACAGCCAAAACTTTGACGAGTATCACTAAAGAATTCGATCTTAGATGTCTGAGAAGTATCTGAAAACTCTGCTTCTTTAATACATTCGAGTTGAGTTACGACCTCTTCTGTATAATCTTCGATCAATTTCTTTGTTCTATGAAATTTTTATAATAAATATTTGGAATCATATAAAATGAAAATTCAATGTTTACTAATACAGACTTACCCTAAATATGATTGACTAAATAACCGAGGATCACTCAAACCTCCCAAGTTACGTAAAAGACCTAAAAATTCACGAACCAATTTTGGTGAATATTTGATCAAACATTTAATTAAAGGAATTTTAAGTATAAAATAAAGCAATTTATGAAACCTGCTCTCAATGTATAAATCATTGTTAAAATATCTTTTTTTTCCCTAATTTGTTTAAGGTGAGCTAATCGGCTCTGAATAAGATTATAGTCATAATATGGAGATGCAGGATTCAATTTCCATTTCTCATTGTCTAATAAAAATTATAATTTATTAAGAATGCTTTAACATTGATGAAATTTAAAGGAAAAAATTTTCATGATATTAAATATATACCTAAAAGACTTGTAGGAAAGAATGAATGATCGATATAATATTGTGGGTATATATTGTGTGTGAAAAAAAAAAAGAAAAATGGAAAAAATAGGTGTCATATACTTACGCATCCATTTCTCGCGCCTTTTCAACCCATTCATCATAATTTCGTGCTACTGCAAACTCATCTCTAAGTCTTTCTTCCGGTGTTTTTTTGTTTTTTAATCTCTAAAAAAAAAAATCTAAGTTTAAGAAAAATTTAATATCATAGCGAACATTAAGATTTAATTACGCACCCTTAACAAAGGAGAAAATACTCGATCGATCACTCGATAGATCCAATAGAAAGCTGCAGTAGCTATTAAAGCTAAAACGTTAATAATTCGATTCTATAAAATTATAAAGAATTTTTAGAAATTATAACAATAAGAACATCCTGCATGCACTTTCTAGAGGAAAATACAAACCAGCATAATCCGATCTAACTGATAAAACGAAGTATAAATTTTATAGACTCCCTTTTATAGTAAAATTTTCGATCGAAAAAACGTCTCGGTTACAGGGATTTCATGTGAATTTATGCATCATTGTATATCATTGTATGTATATTATTGTATTACCTTCTCTATTCGTAAATTACATGATTATGGTAATCCCGAATTTTTGGTTTTCCCACTAGAAACTTCGGGAACCGGTTAATAATTCGAATTTATCACATTGACCAGAATTTAAAGTATGGTGGCTTTTGCACCTATAATAGATTTTTCATGTTAGGATTAGTATTTAGGTTAGGGTTAGGATTTGGGAAGGATTTTTAGGGGCGTAGAGCATTTTTACTTATAGCATCGCATATTAATTAACTAGTTTTCGAGATAATGTAACACAGGTGGTAAAACACCATAGTTGGGTTTTAGTAAAAGTCTACATTTAATAGTGTATTGCTACGAATTACAAAGGTTTAAATTTTGTGGTATATTAATACTATATATATAACTTATACTGTATAATATATTAATTATGATTATATAATAAAAAATATAAAATATTTATTTAATATCCAGGTGAATTATTTACTCTTAATATACGGTATGAAAAGTAGATGTTTATTATCGTCTAATTACAAACATAGTGCAGGTGACATAGTGATAATCATTTTATCAAGATTTTTTATAATAAGATCTACATCTCATACATCTCGTACAATATTTCTTCGTTAGGTGCAGACATTTGGTAAAGTTATAACGTCAATTGGACGTAACTCAGTGACATTATGATGCGTCAAGAGGCCATAACTGACGTATGCCATAACATTTGACCTGTGTCATAAAATTTGACATCTGCGTAATATTTGTACAAAAATCTACTATCAAAAGCGACAAGAATATAATAAACTTGAGGGGCGGAGCATACTCACATGATATCTTGCCAATCAAATTATAGTATTTTGATGATCTTCGGCGAAGCAAAATCTTGAAAAATACAAAAAACAGCAGTCTAAACCTACCTTAGTGGGTTAATTAAAAATGTTAGGAAGGCAATTTTATTTATACAATGGGCCATTATATTATTGTGAACACTTTTTAAAAATTTATACAGAGCTAAATATATAAAATATTAAGCTAAAAATTAAATTTTACTATGATAGAAAGAAAATTGCTGGGGTTACTATATCTCAAAAACATACTAAGTATAGGAACCGGTAGCCAGTATAAGTCTGGAACTCATAATTTTATAGCTCTAGCTCCTAAAAGTACATTATACATAAATTAAATTTTTTTAGAGGCATTACATCTAGAAAATACCAAAACTACATTTTTGATATTTTTACTATAAATATATCAAGTATGTGTCTATTATTTTGCTCCAGACAATTATTCCATAATCTGTATAGCAGGCAAATTTACTGCTTAATTCTTAAAAAATTAAAATTTTTAATAAAATTTTAAATATTAATTTTAACTATTTAAAAAATATAATTTGAAATCAATTTTATTAACTTGATAAAAAAATTTTTTTAAAATTATTAAGTAAGAGCGCTAACATTTATTAGGTAATATTTTAGAGGGTGGGGGTCAAGAAAAATCTTACCTTAGTTAAATTTGATTGGCTAAAATTCTATTTATAGACCTTATCTGGGGTGGGAGGTATACATGTTGGCAAAATCCCAAATTACTATAGTTTGGGATTTGTCTGCGCCCAAATCCCAAATACATCCAAAATTAATTTCTCAAAAACTTTATTAATAATCTTTGTTTAAACAAATAGTAGATATTCTTATTGTTATAGATAACATATTTGCAAAATTTCAGGCCTACTTTTTTGATTTAATTTTTTACAAATAGCAATTGTTTTTTTTTGAATTTGGAATTTGTCCATGTTTTGCCAGCAAGTATAGGTGGGAGGTAAGCCCCTATAGTAAATGGATATTAGATAATAAATATCAGCACCCTAATAAAAGTTTAAAGTTTTTGTTTTAACATTTTTACTATAAAATTTTTTTTTGGATTTTTTTTAAATTTTATAAGTTTCTATCTATAAAAAAAAGTTTTACTTCTAATACAAAGTTTAATTTTTTAATTTTTTAATTTTTTTTATTTTGGCAGAACTTGCCAATATTTTATTAAAACAATATAATTAATGTGTATATAGTTTATATCTATATTTTATTTAAATACAAATTTAACTACTTGGCTACTACTAAGAGTATCCAAATCTAATCTGTTGTATTAATAACCAGAGTTTTTGGAAACTTTATTAGTCTTTTTGCTCTATAATTAGAAATTACTAATCTGATAATGTTCTTTTATGGAGAAAGAAAAAAAAAAAAGAAAAAAAACAAAGATAAAGAAAAAATTAACTAATAGTCACTATTATAATTTGTATAGGATCATAAAAATTATATAATATTAATAAATAAAAAAGTCTAGAAAAAACTAATTATAAAAAATCCTGCTAAAATTGTAGTAATACAGTCAACTTTTTCTATTCTATCAAAAAAGTTCTTTAAGAATTTTTATATATAAAAAACTTTTTAAATTCAGTTCTTAAAGAGTTATTATTAGCTAATCTAAACTCTATAATAAAATTTACAAATATTCTAGAATATTTTGTTTGATTAAAGAAAATTTAATAGTATTCAGATTAGAAAGATTCAGATTGAAAAGAGGTGACTGTATATGTAAAAAAAAGAACAAATTTTTTCTAAGTAAAAGTTTTCTTGACTTTAAACTTAAAAATCTTAACAACTATCTTAATAAATTTAATAAATTTTTTTTATTTTATTTCTATATAATTTCAAGATTAAAATAAAAAATTTTTTAGCAAATTTGATTAAATAGTTGTTAAAATATTTTAATTCAAAATTAAAAAATATTTACTAAAAATAATTTGTTCTTTTCTACTAATTCATCTCTATATATTATAAATATATAACAAATTAAAACTATATTACTTTAATCAACTTCTTGTTACCAAACTATATAGTATACAGGTTGTGAGTTGTTTATCATTGTAAATATTTTTAAAATAAAAACAGATATACAAAATTAATCTTTTAAAAAAGGTAAACCAAAATCTCTACTTTTGATAAAAAATTTCATTACTTGTAAAAAAAAGCAATTAAAGAACTACTTTGTCTTTAGAAATTGTAGAAGTATATAGTATAAATATATTACTAAAAATAAGCTATCTCTTAAAATAAACTACTCTCCTGTTTTAATCCAAAAATATAAAAATACCTTTAATCTGAAAATAAGCTACCCTTTGTCATACCAAAAGATAATTAACAAAATTTTAGGTTTGAAAATAAGCTACCCATTATTAATGATCATTGCTATATAGTAAAGTTCAAAATTTACTAGACAAATCGATTAAAGTTGCTTAGGGTGCTGATATTTATTACCTAATATAGGGGCTTACCCCACCCCCAGGTAAGGAACATGTCAAATATTAGCTGAGATCAGTTTACTATAGAGCCCACCCCTTCCCCCCTCCTGAGAAATTTAGTTATTCTGATTGATTATATGTGTATATTTAGATCTGAGATTTTGTCTATATCCTATGATATCAGCTTATATCTGACACTTCTCTAAGGTTTATAAATAGAATTTTAACCAATCAAATTTAACTAAGGTAAGATTTTTCTTAACTCCCCATCCCCTAAAATATTACCTAATAAATGTCAGCACCCTTAAGTAAACTTATTCAAAGACTAAAATACATATATCTTAAAAATTTTGAAGAACTTTTTATTATTTGACTTTTAATTTTTACATTCAACAGAAAAAATTAATTTTTTTTTAAAAAAAAAAATTTTCAGAATATATGTATTTTGATTTTTTGAACAAGTTTATTTAATAGTCATAGAACATGTTCCTTAAAATAGGTTTAAAATAAGTTTATAATAAAAATTATAATAAAAACATATGAATTTACTATAAACTTTTGGCTGAAGATCCTTCTTAGCTTAACTAATTAACTTAAATAAATTTTACAAACATATAGAACAAAAAAAGAAGAAAATTTTGAGCTTAAAAACTATATGGGGGTTGAGTTAGTAAAAAAGGGACAAATTATTTTTAGTAAAATTTTTTTAATTTTTAAATTAAAATATCTTGACAACTATTTAATCAAATTTGCTAAAAAATTTTTTATTTTAATCTTAAAATTATATAGAATGAAAATAAAAAAAATTTATTAAATTTATTAAGATAATTGTTAAAATATTTAAGCTTAAAGTCAAAAAAACTTTTATTTAGAAAAAATTTGGCTCTTTTCTATTGACTTACCCCTATATTAAAATTATGTTAATTTTGCACTATTTCAAAATATAACTTTGTTAAAAACAAATATTTACTAATTTTAAAACAAAAATTATATATAAAATTGTGCTCTAAACAACTTTAATTAGTTGCAAAATATAGGATATCTTAACAAAAAAGTAGGTTAGCTATATGCTAAAGTTAAAAATTTTTGGTTTGCATAAAGCTCCTTTTTCTATTAAGATAACCTGATTTGGGCCTCTAAGTAAACTTGTTCAGCATATAATTTTACTTATATTAAAGTTAAAATGCATTTTCTGAACCTTTTACTAAATGAAAAATAGGGTTAAAGTTAAAGAAAAAAATTTTTTTTAAAAAAAAAATTTTTCTAACTTTAACCCTATTTTTCACTTAGTAAAAGGTTCTAGAAAACATGTTTCAACTATAATGTAAGTAGAATTACATGCTGCACAAGTTTACAAAGCAAGTTATCTTAACAGAAAAAGAGGTTTATATTGCAAACCAAAAATTTTTAACTTTAGCATATAGCTAACCTACTTTTTTGTCAAAATAACCTATATTTTGCAACTAAATAAAGTTGTTTAGAGTACAATTTTATATATAATTTCTGTTTTAAAATTAGTAAATATTTGTTTTTGATGAAGTTATATTTTGAAAAAGTGCAAAATTAACAAAATTTTGATATAGTTTTTAAGCTCGAATTTTTTTTTTTTTGTTATATATTAGATATATTTGTAAAATCTAATTTTAAGTTAATTAGTTAAGCCAAAAAGGATCTTTAGCCCAAATTTTATAGTAAATTCATATATTTTATAGCAAAAAGAAAATGGTAACTGGTTAGGATAGACAGATATTACATAATATTTTAGGGGATGAGAGAGGTTTCTAAAATCTTATATTAAATATAGAAGTTTATAATAGTCAATCAAATTTCTCTTATAGGAAGGAGAGGGTGTGGATATAGTAAAATTATATTGTGTGATATATATTACCACCCTTACCATAGAGACCCTTATATGATTAACCAATCATTTTTTGAAATTGATAAATTATATACAGTCAACTCTCTCTAATCCGAACTACTAGAACTGCTTTTTTTTATTATGTAAAAATTTGGAAAGTTCAGTTTTCAAAAAGTTATACAGTTACACCCCTCTAAGTGCATGTTCCCTAAGTGCATGGTATATGAAAAACCTCTTTAAGTGCATGCCCCTTCTTGGTCCCAAACAATATAACAATTATAGATTTTAACTCCTCTAAATGCAAATCCTCTCTAAGTGCACATTTTGCCTTTTTTTCACTATGGTCCCGAAGGGTATGCACTTAGAGGGTTCGACTGTATATGGCTTATCTGAACTTTATAATAAAATTTATAGCCCAAATTTTATAGTAAATTCATATATTTTTATAGCAAAAAGAAAATGGTAACTGGTTAGGATAGACAGATATTATATAGTATTTTAGGGGATAAGAGGGGTTTCTAAAATCTTATATTAAATATAGAAGTTCATAATAGCCAATCAAATTTCTCTTATATAGGAAGGAGAGGGTAGAGGTATAGTAAAATTATATTGTGTGATATATATTACCACCCTTACCATAGAGACCCTTATATGATAACCAATCATTTTTTGAGATTGATAAATCATATACAGTCAACACTCTCTAATCCAAACTACTAGAACTGCTTTTTTTTATTATATAAAAATTTGGAAAAGTTCAGTTTTCAAAAAGTTATACAGTCACACCCTCTAAGTGCACATCCCCTAAGTGCATGGTATATGATAAACCTTTTTAAGTGCATGCCCCTTCTTGGTCCCAAACAATATAACAATTATAAATTTTAACTCCTCTAAATGCAAACCCTCTCTAAGTGCACATTTTGCCTTTTTTCACTATGGTCCCGAGGGGCATGCACTTAGGGGGTTCGACTGTATATGCTTATCCGAACTTTATAATAAAATTTACAAATGTTCTAGAAGATTTTGTTTGGTTTAGAGAGAGTTTAATAGTGTTTGGTTAAAAGAGGTTCGGATTAGAGAAAGGTGACTATATAGCTTGTCTTGGATTTGGATCTGCAGATAAATCTAGATTTTTTTTATTTTTTTTCATTTCATGATACTGTACTAATATTTCTTTTTTTTAGATAAGTACAAATTTATTTATTTTTTTTTTGTTATTGTCACTAACTTTTCTCTTTTTTAGATTTTTTTGTCTTTTTTCTTTTAAGTATTTTTTCATTCAAAAACCAAAAACTAAGAAGTACTAGACCAATTTTTGAATAAGTTCTAGTGTTTTTTTTTACAAGTTTTTTTTTATAGGTACTAACTTTTTTCTTTTTTTAGGTACTTTTTTCTTGAAGTCATCTTTCTTGAAATAATTGTTTTTGGAGCCATTGTTCTTGGAGTTGTCATTTTTGGAATTGTCATTTTTAAAGTTGTTGTTTTTGGAAATGTTGTTTTGGAATTGTCATTCTTGGAGTTGAGTTGTTATCTTGAAGTTTGAATTGTTATAGTAGTAGGTGTCAGAATCCTCATTAGTTTAAATGTGTTCATTTTTATCTTTGTTGTTCTTTGGTATTAAACTTTTCTTTTAAATTTTGTAAAAAATGGGTATTGGGCTTTACTGTTTTTTGGTGTTGTTGTTTTAGATAAGTATTGGCTTATTTTTTCTTTGCTTTGTTTTTTTTGTTATATATACTGACTTTGTTTTTTTTTAGATGCTTCTTTGTTTGATATTAAAAAAAATAGGTGCTAGGCTTCGCTATTAAACTTTGTTGTTGAAGCCTTCATTAAATAGGTAGGTTGCATTTTTGCTTTGGTGCTTTCTTGTGTTTCTGTTTTGGTGCTTTGATGCTTTTTTGTGTGCTTTGGTACTTTTTTGCATCTTAACTTTGTAGTTTTTTTTTTTAATTAGGCTTTTGGTGTCTTTGTTTTGTCTCCATGAAAAATAGTTAAGTTAGGAAGTTGTTAATGGTTAAAAAGCTATTTAGCGATGTTGCTATAGGCTCTGTTATATATGCATAGGACTGAGCGAAGTATTTGTTTTTGATTAGTATTTTTTTTTATATAAGTGCTTCTTGTATCTTAAATTTGTGCTTTTTTTTTTATATATATATATTAGGCTTGTCTTCATTTTGTTTCCATGAAAAATGGTTGAGTTAGGAAGTTGTTAACGATTAAAAAGACATTTAGCGATTTTGCTATGAGCTCTGTTATAGATATATGGGGCTGGGCAAAGCATTTGTTTTTAATTAGTTTTTTTTTTTTATATACTGTATAAATAAAGTAATAAAGCGCATAGTTGGCTATAATATCATAATGAGGTATACAGTAATATGATAAAAATAAATTAATATAAAAAAATAGTTCGTAGTTTTGTAATAATGCATTATTGTTTTTTTTTAAAAAAATAAAAACTTTGGGTTGTTCCTAGTGATAATAGATAGATTCGCTTTAACTTATGGTTTTGTTATACAATATTTTTGGGTGATTAACCAATCAAACTTGGTCTGTAAATCACATGTTCACTTCATAACATGTGACTCATATAATCGATTTTAATTGGTCAATTGTAGGTTGCTATGGTAACAAGTAGTTAGGGGAGTAACAAAAATCAGGTGATTTTTTAGGGGGGGAGGGAGGTAAAAAAAGTTGAAATTATATATAAGAACCTAACTATTTATATATTGAGGAAGAGGAGGGGGGTAGGCCTCTGATAAAAAATAATCAGGTGATTAATGACACTGCCCTTATAAAATAACATCCAATAAAATAATAGAGAATTTAAATTATATTTATTTTTTTAAAAAAGTTTATAATTTTTTCTTTAACCTTTGATAGTCTTGTTGGTATTTATTTGTTGAACTAAGAAGTAGAAAAGCCATATATGAAACTAAACTAATTTCTATTATCCCACTTTGCAAATTCAGTATCACTCGATAACTTCTAAGAGCACTTTAGTGTGACTTGTTGCACTACTTTATGAATAAAGTAGACCATCGCATTAGTCTGTCAAAAGCAAAAAAAAAAAAATTTTAAATCTCTTCTACCTAGCAACAATAGTAGAGATATTACTATCCATATTTAACTATTTAGGGTGGTGATAGATATTATGTAATATTTTAGGGTGGAGGGGGGTCTTTGAAATCTAACATTAAATATAAAAGTTCATAATAGCCAATCAAATTGCTCTTATGTAGGGGGAAGGAGAGTAGGAGGTATTTAAAATTATATCATATAATATATATCATCACTCTAATGAAAAACAGATTGAATGAAAATAAAAGGAAAAACTAAAAAGAAGAATAACTATGCAATCTAATCGAAAAACCAAATGCTAACATGAAAAAAAACCAAATTACTAAATGAGAAAGACAAAGAAAAGTTCTTTGCTTAAGATAAAAGCTGAATAAGATAAATAATGATGATAAATAAAATAAAAATTATATAATACTGCGCACGGAAACAAGCTATCTAGGTATTATATGTATATATAAAAAAAGAAACTACATCTACAAGAATATTCTAGAAAGAAATTTCATTTCAGTATTTCTTCCAAACTATTGCACGTGTTTTCATTGTTTATTACAAGATTCTGCACACAAGTCGTGACTTGACTCCATTTTGGTAGATACCATCCCAATTTGGAAAATGTAAACATTGCTGATCTTTTGAAAGGGGTAAACTGAATTTTTTACTTTTTGGCAAAATTTCAATAAGTCCAAGAAAAAATATCAAAAGTACCAAAGTTGTAGAGAACATAAGTTTTATGTTTTGTAGAAGATTATATTTAACCAAAAGTACATTTTTGCATAAGCTTTTGTGTCTTTTGACAAAAAACCTTAGGGTTTTAGCTCTACTGCATCTTTTATAGCAACAAAGTTTTCTACTCAAAGAGTTCAAACTATAAGAAGAGTTCTTTTTCAACTTTATTTCAGTTCATCTCAATATACAATCTGTTCCTTTTATCCAAGTTGCTTCTGATAAGGTTTTTGTTCCTTTTATCCAAGTTGCTTCTGATAAGGTTTTTGTTATTTACAAATATAATAACTGCAAAATTTTTATAGGTTGGTCTTTTTGAAAAATTGGTATGAGAATTATTGGAAAGAGTTTTGTTATTTATTATAAAAAAGTTTATAATTTAATATATATATATATATTGTATATATTTAATATTTTATTTAAATTTTTTAATATAAATAAAAATTTTTAATTTTTAAATAAGTAATTATAGAATATTTTAATATATTAATTAGTAATATAAATATATATTAATAATATTGTATTTATATATACCAACTATGTATTTGAAAAAGAGTATTAGAATATTTTAAATTAATACTATTTTGTTCTAATAAGAAAGATGATTCATTAATTTTATTATTATCATTATTTTCATTATCATTACTATTATTAGGGTGGTGACAGATATTATATAATATTTTAGAAGGGGGAAGGGGTCTCTAAAATCTTACGTTAAATATAGAAGTTCATAATGGCCAATCAAATTTCTCTTATGTAGAGGGGAGGGGTAGGGCATCCACTTATTTGCGCAGATAATACAAACTCCTGGAGAGGAAATAGCCAATCGGATAGTGCAAATTTTGACTATTTCAGATCAGCCTAACGAAGAATTTGAACATGCGTAAAAGTAGAAAAAAGCGAAAATACGCAAAAACTAATAATTAAATTGATCTTAGTGCACTAATTAAAAATGGCGTGAATGAAAATTTACTTATATTAAGTATTACTCTAACTCTATAGCCTTTAACGTTAAGGCCCTAACTCTAAAATTTTATCACACGCACTTAGTTTATTTACAAAATCAGATTTTCTTTTATGGCTTGTATTACCTGCGCAAATAAGTAAAATGGGGTAGGGGTATAGTAAAATTATATTACATAATATATGTCACCACCTTTATTAGAGACATGCCATTTATCGCATAATATATTTACTTAATAGCCACCTCTATCCAGTGTTGTACACGGACATTGTCCTGCTGATTTTTCAGGGACGCGGACAGTCCGGGACGGGATGTCCGGGACATGTCCGCAATAATGTCCCAACATGATGGACATGTCCGCTGGGTAAACCCAATTAAATTGCGGAATTATACGAATTTTATTGGTTGATGATCACGAGTTTAGTCGCCAAATGTCCGGGACAAAAAAAATTCTGGGCGGACATGTCCCGGACGTCCCGTCCCGGACTGTCCGCCGTCCATGTCCCGTGTCCCATGACAACACTGCCCCTATCCATATATAGTATGATCATCTAATCTCAATTCTGATTGGTTAATATAATGACTATGGTAATATTTATAATATATTATATAAATATAATATTAAATTACTGGTTCATTTTGGATGATTTAACTACCAAAATGTTTGTCTTAATAAAACAATTTTAAAAAGCCAAAAATCATTAAAATCCAATTACAGAATCATAAGATCACTAAGGTTTTGCATTATTATATATAGAAAATTGATATTTCCATACCCTTTTTTGATAATGCCACATCCATATAGATTATTTTAGTTTTTTTTTTATTTTTTTTGAACTTTAATTGAAGATATCTTGATACTCAACTAACCAAATCCGATAACTTTTTTTTTATTTTAATTGTAAAAAGCAGTAGAATTAAAATAAAAAAAAGTTAATCAAATTTGATTAGAAGGGTGTCAAGATATCATCAATTAAAGTTTGTAAAATTCTAAAACATCTATCAAATAAGCTGTAGCAAAAAATTGTTTATCAAAAATATTTTGACACCTAACTGACCAAATTTGATCAACTTTTTTTGTTTTAATTGTAAAAGCAGTAGAATTAAAATAAAAAATATTGATCGAATTTGTTTATAAAGATGTCAAGATATTTTTGATCAAAGTTTGTAAAATTCTAAAACATCTATCAAATATAAGCTATGGCAAAAAATTGTTTACAATCTTTAATCAAAGATATCTTGACGCCCAACTAACCAAACTCAATCAACTTTTTTTTATTTAAGTTGTAAAAAGCAGTAGAATTAAAATAAAAAAGGCTGATC
This sequence comes from Gigaspora rosea, assembly GCA_003550325.1. Taxonomy (NCBI): domain Eukaryota; kingdom Fungi; phylum Glomeromycota; class Glomeromycetes; order Diversisporales; family Gigasporaceae; genus Gigaspora; species Gigaspora rosea. Next base: position 39,809 of record QKWP01002323.1, read on the forward strand.
AAATTTGATTAAAAAGGTGTATGATATCTTTAATCAAATTTGTAAATTCTAAAATGTTTATAAATATAAGCTATAGCAAAAATTGTTTACAATCTTTGATTAAAGACATTTTGACACTCACCTAATCAAATTTGATTAACTTTTTTTGGTTTAATTGTAAAAAGTAGTAGAATTAAAATAAAAAAGGTTGATTAAATTTGATTAGAAGAGTGTCAGGATATCTTCAACCAAATTTTGTAAAATTCTATTAAATATAAGCTATAGCAAAAAATTGTTTACAATTTTTGATCAAAGATTTCTTGACCCCTTTAATCAAATTTGATCAACTTTTTTTTATTTTAATTCTACTGCTAACTACAATTAAAACAAAAAAATATTAATTAAATTTGGTCAAGTAGGTGTCAAGATATCTTTGATCAAAAATTGTAAACAATTTTTGTCGCAGCTTATATTTGATAGATGTTTTAGAATTTTGCAAACTTTGGTCAAAGATATCTTGACATCCTTCTAATTAAATTCAATAAACTTTTTTTTATTTTAATTCTATTGCTTTCTACAATTAAAACAAAAAAAAGTTGATTGAATTTGGTCAGAAGAGTGTCAAAATATTTCAATTAAAGATTAAAAAAATTAAAAAAAACTAAAATGATCTACATGAGTGTGGCAAAAAGAGTGTAGAAATATCAATTCATATATCTGATATATATATATTAAAATTTATATATATAATAATACAAAACTTTAATGATCTTGTGAGCCTGTGATTGAATTTTAATGATTTTGGGCTTGTTAGAATCATCTTTTTGAGACAAACATTTTGGTAGTAAAATTATCCAAAAGGAACCAGTAAAAAAAAAGTTACTTAATATTAAATATTATATATTATATATATTATATATATTATATACTGTATATAATTTAATATATATATTATATATATTATATATAGACATGATCACATAGATAGATCAGATATGAGTTTGCTTATTTTTGAGTTTTTTATACAGATCTTTTCTATTTATAGTAATTTTTTTGCTTTTTTTAAAGTTTTTCTGCAGATCTTTTCTTTTTTAGTAATTCTATAATTAATCTAACCTATCTATGTATATTTCAGGTAATAAATAGCACACCCCTTATTATCATTATCATTATTATTTTTTATAAATTCTTTTAAATTATCATCATCACTTTCTTTTTTTTTTTAAGGTGAGGTCATGCCTCTGGTCTTTATTAGATGTATATCAATCATTACAATATTGTTGCACAATTTCTATACTATCTACTTAGTACTAAAACTAGGACTAATTTATCAGTGATCTAAACTTACCAGAGTCTTCCAAATTTCTATTTATATGGCTGCCCTGGCTTTGACATCCCTTTCCAACAATTGGTATTCACATGTCTACCACTTTACCTACACTGCTAGTATCGTCCCTTTCAATATAGTGTGATGTTCCAGGTGGGCGCTTTATACTACCAGATTGGTGTACCTAAGTATTTCCCCTATTGGCGTACTTCTCAGAAGTTCGTATCTCAAGCCATGCAGCTGCCTCTACCACATTGAGTAAGTATCTCAAGCCTGCATGCTACTGCAACTAATTGGGTTCCTGCATCTTTAAGGCCTAGGATTTAACGTTCTGAATATGGTAATGTGTGAACAACTATACTTCCCAATATGGTGACGAGATGTTGGGCATGTTTCGCAGATGCTTCCAGAACAGGTATAGTTGGATGGCATTATAAGGCTCAGGTGACTCTGGTTACCACTACATGTACTTGTACTAGCTATCCTGTATTAGTGGTCCCAGCAACTCTTATCGTCCGAAGACTCCTATATAGGTACAACTAGAGCCTATTAGATTTTTTATCATCATCACTTTTTAATCTTTCTAAAAATGATTTTATATTATTAAAAACTTCTTTTTTATAATATTGTATACAATATTTACATCTATTATTTATGTTTTTTATAACATTTAATTGGTAACCATATCTAAAATTAAAATAATTTCTTTTTTTTTTGGTTTCTAAAAGTATTTTTTTATATAAATCACATTGATTTGATATAGGTGAAAATGATAAATAATATCCAGTAGGAAAATATCCAATATCTACAGTTTGTTGAAGATTTAATAATATAATTTTTTGTTTTTGTTAAATTTAGTTTTTCTAATATTTTATAAATAGAATGAAAAGTTTTTAATAAAAATATTGATGTTTTTGTAATTAATATATCTAATGTTGAAGAAGAATATGAATATTTGTGTATATTTTTAAAAAAATTTATAAAAGAATAATTATAATTATTTAGTATACGGTATATGTTGTTTTTTTATAGTATTTGCTAAATCCTTTGAAGTTGTATTTACTTGTATTTACTATAAATATTTTCAAGAATATAATTATTAAAATTAACAAGATGTAATTCTAATAATTTGCTAAATGGATGTCCAGTTTCTTTCTAATATAATAATCAGATAAAAATACTAAAGGTGCCTTTATTATTATTTTTTTTTTTTGACTCTATTGTAATGCAAATGTCCAAATTCAAAAAATAGTTTCTATATATTCTTCAAATAATCCAGATCTAAAAATTAATGTATAAATATCTAAAGCTACTAGAATAATATTGTCTAAAAGATTAATTAATATTTGATATTCTATATCTTTGCATAATTTTGGAAAGAGAAATTATAGGCATCTCTTGCAAGAGATATATCTCTCTGGGAGATATACCTCCCATCTAGTGGTACCAGTGCCAGATTTGGGATCGATTCATCCCTGATCTTCATTTCTACCGAATCTGATTTAAATCTAGCGCTAGATCTAGATTTGGTATATATTTTTATTTTTTATTTTTTTTTTGCGGATTTTTTTTCTTTGTACTAACTTTTTTCTTTATTAACTTTCTTTGTTGGCTTGTCTTGCTAAAACGCTAGAAACTAGACGGTGGAGATTAGGACCAGTTCCTCTGATATAAACTTGTTTTTTTAAAGATAAATGTGGCTTACTTTTATTGTTTGTTTTCTTGAACAAATATTAACTTTTTTTTATTTGCAGATTCACTTCGCTATTACACCCGGATAGTGTAAATTAGAATCACATGTTTTTTCTGTTGTCATTTTCGTGGTTCCTTTGTCATGCTTTCATCGTCATTATATGGAGCTTTTTTTTTTGTCCTTTGTTGTCATTCTTGCAGTGCTTTTGTTACTCTTTTATGTCGCTTTTGTCGTTGTTTAGTGGTATTTTTCGTCATTTTTTGGTAGTGCCTTTGGTTGTAATTTGGTGGCACCTTTGGTCGTCATTTGGTAGTGCCTTTGGTGTGCTTTTGGCCATATACTTTATGCTGTAGTTTGGTGGCGTTTTTGATTGTAGCTTGGTGGTGCTTTTCATTGTTGTTTGTTGGTGCTTTTTGTTAGTGCTTTTCATCATCGTTTGTTGGTGCTTTTGATCGTCTTTTGGTAGTGCTTTTGGTTGTAGTTTGGTGGTGATTTTTGTCATCGTTTGTTGGTACTTTTCGTTATCATTTGTTGGTGCTTTTTATCATCGTTTGTTGGTGCTTTTGATTATTGTTTAGTGGTGCTTTTGATTGTTATTTGGTGTTTTTGTTTGGGCTTTTGATCATCGTTTAATGGTGTTTTATGTTTGGTGGTGCTTTTGGTTGTAGTTGGGTGCTACTATTGATCATTATTTAGTAGTACTTTAGTGTTTTTGGTTGTTGTTGGTGCTTTTGGTCGTTATTTGCTATACTCTTGTAGTATTTTTTTTTGTTTGCTATTTTTTTTTGTTTTGTACTTTTTTTGATACATTTTATTTTTTTTCAATAAAAATTTGTCTTTAATAATACAATATATAATAATAAAAAAAAAGACTTTAAAGGATAAAAGCATCTACCCAGCTCATTAGTTGCACATAATTCGGGCTAGTATTGATTATATGATATTCTATTTTTTGATTAGCCGACCAGTATGGGATATATATCTCCCTGTGGGAGATATATGGGGGACATCAATAGAAATAGGACAAATTTATCTAATAAATTTGTCCCATTTTTATTGACTTCACTCCATATCTCTCACAGAGATGCCTAAAAGCACCCTTTTGGAAATTTTAAAAGTATTTTATTACTAATTTTTTCTAGCCTTCACTTGCTAATTTTAAAAGAAGATTAATTTTATAAAACTTAGAATTTTTTGCTAATTTTTTTTTTCAAAACCAGATTTAAATTATTTATCAATAAAAAATTCATTTTAAACTATTAAAATATGTTCTCTTGTATTTAAAAAACATATAAAGGGCCAAAAACCAGAATAAAATTCTTAATATTTGTTGGAATATGATTTTGATATACTGGATTAGTTTTTTGATATTCTAATTCTTGTTGTAATTTGGTAATAGCTTTTTGAATAAATACATGTCCTGGCCAATTTGCTATTACTAATAAAATATTTTGATCTATATATTTATTCATTAATAGTATATTTGTTATTATTGAAAGTGCAGCAATATAATTTGTTGTTGATTTTAAATTTTGTTTCTTTATATTAACAATATAAACATCTTTCATTGATCTTTTAGCTTTTTGTTCAGCAATTGCATCATTATATATATGAATTGTAAGAAGTTCTATATAATCAAATTGTTGAAATTTTTGTACAGTTTGATTAGACCTTTGAAATTTTTGAGCATTATAACTAATATCAAAAATTCTATTATATTTTTCAAATAAGTATTTATTAATTAAACTAGCATCAATATTAAGAGGATTAAAAAAGAAAATTTTATTATATATTGCTAGAATTGGAATACAGTTATTAATTCTTTTTGTAATACATGTTGCCATATGATGTATTTCTAATAATGATGTTGTACTTGGTTTTCAATAAGAATAAATTTGAATAATAATCAATATTAAAAATATGCATATAATTTTGCTAAAAAATTATTATATTATATTAATATAAAATATAATTAATTTTAAAATATAATAAATTATTAAAATACTTACATAATTTATAAAATAATTAAAGATTTTTGAAAGATGTTCTTTTGCTATTTTTTTTTTATAATCATCAATTGTTTTATAACATGCTGAAATTCCAAGATTTGCTAATATATCTATAGCAGAACAACTACAAATAAATAAAGATCAATTTCTATTTTTAATCATTTGCAAATTTATTCTGAGCTCTAGCAAGAAGATAACAAAATCCAACAGCTGATTTTTTATCATTTTCTCTAGTTTGAAAATTTTTATATTTTGGACTTATAATATTAAAAATTTCATCAAAAAACCATTAAATTGAAAATCAGAATTAGTAATTAATGCTAAAAATTTTTTAGAATCTAGTCCAATTGGATGATTTAATTTTCTTTGTTCTTTAAAAAGAACTTTTGAAAGTAAATCAATTTTATTTTTAAAAGTTAAATCTAAATATTATTATTAAATATTAATATTATAAATATAATAAATAATAAAATATAATAAACTTACTTGTTTTTGCCTGAAATAATTCTAATTCATTAGTTCTATGAATTAATTTAATAAAATTATTTTTATTTAAAATAGCTTGATCATCAGAAATATCAATTATAATTATTATTAATAGTTTCAGAAACTGTAAAAACCTCATGAATTTTTTTACTGTTACAAAATCTGTAATAATTATAATTCTTAAATGTGTTTTTTTCTTTTGATTTTTAATTACATTTTCTGTAAATTTATAATACTGTAATATAGTAGAATATTTTAGGTTTCGTATAATAATACATACTATCATGGTCACATGTCTACCACGTGATAATTGTTGCTTCACGGTCATTACTATTACATTTCTTTAAAAGTTATTTATTACTTTTCTATTTATTATTTATTATTTATTTATTACTTCTTTATTTATTATTTATTTATTCATTGATCGTGCGTTTTACAAAAGTATTTGTATCATTACTCGTATATACTCTGCATCGTGATGCATCAGTCATGAATACAATTGCACCATTATGCATAACTTCGTTAGTTAGCATTTATAAGATAGTAAGAAATGATAATTATAAAAATGATATAGAAATCCTTTTGTATCAATATGATCCACTATCATATCTTAACTTCTATCTAATAAAGAACCATCTTCGTCTTGAATTTCTTCTAACAAAGACCTAACCTTTTCACATAATCGAACATTTCGATTACATTTGGTGATGATGACAGGACCAGGTCGCCTACTTGAAGAAATTCTGTGCGAAAAAGGCTATGTCCTACAAAATAAAAGATATGATCTATAGTTTCTTGGTCGAACTATGTTCCGATTCATGCCCAATGTATCTTTTCGAATTCACATTCCCGTAGTTGTCAGTAAATGTTTCACCCAAATATGTATTGTCAATGACCCTAAAATAAAAATGAAACATTAGTACCCAAGTCCTAAAAACAAAAATAAATTTTAAAGACATACTTAGCTTCAGAAAATTAGCATTGGTCGCCCTCCCAAACTAGTTCTTACACCCTACATCTCAATAAAATCCTTCAGGACTATCAATGTCAAACAAAAACCCAGATTCCTTTTTACTGTACAATCGTCCTTTAATATAATGTCCTAAAAGTAAATAAAGGAATAAAACTGAAAAAAAAAGAAAGTAAACAATACTTATCTTTCCAGAAATCCTTTCCCACCTGGAAAAAGATATGTTTCTCGAAAAAGTCAATTTGTCCGACCCATAAGCTAGAGAAGAAGTTGATTAGAACAAAAGGAAAGAATAAAATATAACAAGTTCTTCTTTGTACATACCTTAAGAATCTAGCTGAAAGGACTACTAGAAAGGTCCCGCTTGAAAAAAATTTGGTGCCCCATGTTTGTCCCATTTTACATACTTCTTTGAATCCAGTGTAGAACTAGTCCAAAAATCTCAATATTTTACAGCCCTATTCATATCATAATATCGTTTGAAAAAAAAAATTAATTAAAAATCCAGACTCAGCAAAAATGAAATCCAAGATACAGTAGAACAATGCTTATCTTTGGAGACCTTATCAAGCAAGGAAGGTTCGAAGGTAAAGTATGCAATATTTTAGCTATGACATGAAAGATAAAAGATCAATGGGAAGATTAAATGAACAGTGGATCCATTAGCATATTAAATGATACGACATGTGAGTAACATCACAAGAAAGGAACAAGATGAAAAACGTGCCATGAAGTTTATGAGAAATCTGATAGAAGTTCTAAGATTGAAGGAATAAATAAATAAATAAATAGCTTAATGATACGATCAAATGGTAACAATCAAAAAGAAAAAAAAAACATAACTCTGTCTTGTTTAGCCTTTTGGTTGGTTCCGTTAGTGGTCAAGAAATAAGAAAAATGTATGAAACTAGTAGAATGAAGGAAAATTTTTATTTAAAATTGGATTAATTTTAAGGGTTTGATTTTGGAAATAAATTAGGTAAAGTATGCTTATAGCTGGCAATGCACAGATGCGCCGATAGTTAGGCAGTGATTGCAGCATAAGATACTATGTTTGAGAATTTGTGTAGAGTTAAAATTTTAATTGAGATTTTATTTTATATAAGTATTTTTCTTGCATTGTATTTTTTTTTATGTAGTCTTAATTTTGGCTTGTAGGAACCACCTATAGAGGAGGAATAATATGGCAGTTAAAAATTTTTTTATTAGAATTATTTATTGTTACTTAGGTATTTATAGTATATAGCTCGGAGGACCTCGTATCTTAAAGGAGAGGGAAGTGTAATACAGTGTTTAAAATTCAAATTCAAAATTATGTTCTCAAATGAACTAAATTTAGATTAATGTTCTCAACAAATTTTTAATGTTCTCATTATATAGAATTTTATTTTTTAAATATGCATATATTTTTATTATATAAACCTATCTTGGACTTTAAGTAAAGTTATAGGCAAAGGCTTTCTGATTTTAATAGTACTTAGAGCATTTAAATTGGTTGAATTGATTATGTGATATATTTATTTAACTTTTTGCAACTATAAATCTTTTCTTTAAATATATAAAAAAAAAACTAATACTAATAATATTTTGAGAACATTTTATCAGACAAAATGTTATCAAATAAGAGAACATTATTTTAAATATTAATGTTCTTAAAAAAAATTTAGTGTTCTCATGAGAACATGAGAACATCAAATTTTAAACACTGGTGTAATATAGTGATTATTTTAGATTTTGTATAATGATACATACCATCATGGTCACATGTCTACCACATGATGATCGTTGAACCCTTCGCTTTACGGTCATTACTATTACATTTCTTTAAAAGTTATTTATTAGTTTTCTATTTATTATTTATTATTTATTTATTACTTCTTTATTTATTATTTATTTATTCATTGATCATGTGTCTTACAAAAGTATTTGTATCATTACCCCATATATACTCTGCGTTGTGATGAATCAGTCACGAATACGATCGCACTATTATGCATAACTTTGTTAGTTAGCATTTAAAAGATAGTAAAAAATGATAATTATAAAAAGGATGTAGAAATCCTTTTGTATCGACATGATCAACTATTATGTCTTAACTTCTATCTAATAAAGAACCATCTTCATCTTGAATTTCTTCTAACAAAGACCTAACCCTTTCACATAATCGAACATTTCGATTACAATACCAATTTGCATTATAATTGCAATCTTTGACTTTGCAAAGACTTGGGGTTTGTTCTAATGGCATTTTTAAAAAATTTATAAATGTAAAAAATTTTTAATTCACAAAAAAAATTATTTTGTAAAATTTTATTATGGTATCGTATTTATATATTTATTTGTATTACATATTATATACTTATAAATTTATACAATTAATACATATATATTGATTTACGAGATGACTAAAACGCACCACTGGTGTTCAACACCACAATGATTTTCACTAATCAAATTTTTTAAATGCAGTGTAACGTAAAGATCAGGTGTAACATAAAATTTTTGTTTTGTTGGTATTTTTTTTCTAACTCAAAATTTTATATATGAAACCACCTTTTTTTTTTTAAAAAAAAACACCCATGTGAAATTTTACTATATACTATGTCTCACCCTAACCCTAACTATTAACTCTAACTTAACATTTATTAGTTTTAACTTTTGTTTATTTTTTTTTTGTTTATTTTTTTGATATTGATCTTCATACTGGTGTTGAACACCAGTGGTGCGTTTTAACAATCTTGTTAATCCATACATCTATTAATTACTAATGCACCTATTTTTTATTAGCATATTTATTTATTATTCAAACATCATTTGTTATTTATATACACTCATTCGTTATTTATACACCTATACCTATTTATTGTTTATTTATTCATTTATGCCCTATTTATTCACGCACCCATTCATTTGTACATACCTAACTATACTAATTATTGAAACGTGTTTATTTTAGGATAACAGCATTAAATTGTATTATACGAATTGCAATCTGAATTCAATTAATAACTGCAATTTTTGCTTTTAATCGCATCACCAGGAGGGCATAAATTGCATGGATACTTGCCATCACTTGCAGGCCTAAAAAAGGCTTCTACGTAGCACTTGTTCATAATTTTTGTGTTCATTAATTTGCGTAGTTTTGTAAATTTTGTCAAGGTTATTTAAAAAAAAAATCGCTTGATTTTTGTAATTACGTAAATTTTATGTCCATTAATTTGCACAGTTTATAAATTTTGTCGGTTTATTTGAAAAAATGAAAGAAATCGCGATTTCTGTAATTACGTAAATTTTTGTCAGGTTATTTAAAAAAAAAGAAATCACTTAATCATTGCTATATATAATTATGTACTGTATAGCGATATTAGTGGGTTTCATAATTAAAATCAGAGAATCTTATTTTATTTTTCCGATTTATAATTCAACATAGTAAAATTCTACTTAAAAAATCTTATTTTCAAAATACGTCACTTATTTGTTAATTATGAAACCCCCTTTATTTATTTATTACAATTTCTGACATAAGATCACGTATATAAAAAATTGCAATTAATTGACTAATTGTGGCTACGCCAACAATTAATTAATTGGTTCAAAAAATTGCAATTAATTGCCCCCACAATCAATTATTCAGTAGGCCTGCCTATTTGTCCCAAAATTAAAATATTCGGTCGATAAATTTATTAATATAATTTCTCAAATTTTTTGAACTACAGAACTATAGCACATAACGTCTCCAATATATCTGTTTAATTTTCTTAATTCTACAAATGCGCGGTAATGGTTCATGTTAATCATTTTATTAGCCTTAATTATTTCATAAAAGACTATTCGTTATTATTGAAATTAAAAAGAATAAATATATTTTACCTTTTCATAATATTTTTATTCGCCTCCAGTTATTTCGCTTAGTTTTAAATATAAATACCTTCGACGAATGCAAAAACCCAATCTACAAATCAAGATCATAAATATCGCCTGAAGTTAACACGTACTTGAAGTTGTAATTTCAAACATATTACCTTCGCGTTCATTATCTCAACACACACTAAAAATATTAATCAGTTGCGAGTGTTAAGTTAAAAATGTTATTAGCAAAGTTAAGTTTAGTGGTGTGTTCACGAAATATAAAAAAGATACTCTTACCGTGAACTAAGTAGAATTTCAAGCAACTTTGTTTTCAAGTTTTCCGACCTCTTCCGACAGTATTAGAACCGGTAAAATTTTCATTTCTCATTTAGTTTCTCAATCTTTTGCATCCTATTGCATCAGTTGTTAAAAAATAGTAGGTTTAAAGGTAAAAAAACGATATATTGAGTCATCGTAGTAGTTATGTATTACAGTTGGCCCATCTTTGTTCATTTTTATATGTTCGTTTCATATGTTCGTTTCATTTTACCCCCCTCCCCCCTCCCGAGAGTCCTGGAAAAGTGATGTTAGCCAAAGAATCAACTTCAAACGGCCTTATTAAGGGTACTTTAAAAATTACAATTGACAATATAAAAAAAAAAAGATCTTCGCCAATCAAATTTATCCTTAATTTAACCAATCAAAATGAACTTCCACTATGCTTGTTTTTATATCTTTTTCAGTATTATGACACAAATGACGCAAGTAGCTAAAAAATCTATCGTAAGCCCATGTCCGATTAACTTAGTAAATTTAAAATTGTAAGCACAAATTTCATATAATAAAATTCCATAGCATAATGATCACTGTTTCAAATTACCTTAATAATTCTTTAAATTCGGATGAAACTGGTTCTTCAATAATGTATCCAACTTGTTCGGGAGGAATATAATAACTTAACCTTCTATTTATATAATCATTTGCAATCCTCTGAACTTGTTGCTATGAATATAATTGTAATAAAGGATTGAGCAAAATTTTGCTATAAAAGTTAAAAGCGAAGACAAAAAAATGAAGCACGCTGTTTACCTCTATCTTATCAATATGATAAAGTTAACACCTCTATCCGGATATAAAAACACTATGTCACGTTATATCACATGACATAGTATATATCCGGATATATAAATCCGGATAGAGGTGTTAACTCTAATTGACAATACCAACATTGGAAATAATGTTCTTTCCGTTACTAGCTTAGTAGCAAGTAAAGGACATGACCGATACATGCCATCATAGTGTAAATCCATAAAATATGAATTTAAATCATCACCTGGATTATTATACATATTTTATTAAAATTATAAATATTTCAAGTAAAAAATAAAACGAAAAACAATACATACCATGTTTAAAAAAATAATCGATTGATTTGGACCACCTTTATTTAACAGCTGATTTATTGAGCTCTTAGACCGTAAATGTACCTTAACAAAATCTTTCTTTTTTTGTAATTCTGTGCAACCCGATGGCTTTACTTCGGAATTTAATATTGGAATATTATCGATCCTACAACTAAAATCTGGTCTTTTAGTGATCCATTTACGCTTTTATCTAATCTTATTCCGTAATCTTTTGAATCTCCACAGAAAAATGGTCTCAACAAAGGATCTAAATAGTTAAATCAATGTTCATTTTCAGTGATCTTTTTTGTTTGCACTGATGGTAAGTCTTCTTTTCTAGGTATCAGAATCAAATCAATTTATAGTTCATTGATTATTCATATAAATCAAAAAAAAATTTGATAACAATATACAGATTATTAAATTCTCGGCTAGCCTTTTCACTTTCACCATTTGATATGAAATTATCATCTAATCCTATTGCAATGTTATTGCATACTTCAGATAGCGAAGATGCAAAGGAGTTAGTCCAAACTGATTCTTTGATAATGTAAGGATTGGCATTAACTACTTGTTTCCATTCGTAAGAGGTAAACGTAGAATTTGGGCATTGTTTAACTAATACTATTATTGATGCAAGTGCTCTAGAATATATATGAGAAGGTTAAATTAGTATATTTTCAATAAACAAAATTATTTTAAAATACTTACAATATTTCATACTTGTCATTCCACGGTATTTTTACTTTACCCGCTGTTGAAAACCATTTTGCGCGCCTGTGTGTTTGGCGGGTGGCTCAATCAGGAGCCAGAAACGGCAATTTCCCTGAAATTAGTAATAAAATTGCGCAGGGGTTGCCAGGTTGAAACTAGACAAGCGTGTGTCAGCTGGTGGTTTCTGATTTTTGTGGAGAGGTGGGTGGGCGAATTTTGATTGTTATTGTTGTTGCTTGTGAGTGGAGAGTGAGAGAGAGTCTGTGGCGATTGTATTTATGTGATTTTTAACTGATGCTTGGTGCAACGCCACGTGATCGGCATGTGGCCCCCTGCATACATGTATACCAATCAAAACGACGTATTTTGCGTAACATCACCTGACCGGCTGATGCTTCGGATCTTCCCCAGGATTAGGGTGTCCAGGATTATGATCCGGTAAATGCCAAATTATGCATCCGGTAAATTGCAAATTATGCGAATTATGCGCATCCACTTATTTGAGAGGAAATAGCCAATCGGAGAGTGCAAATTTTGACTATTCTGGATCAGCCCGACGAAGAATTCGAACATTTCGAACACGCGTAGAAGAAGAAAAAAGCGAAAATACGCAAAAACTAATGTTTAAATCGATCTTGGTGCACTAATTAAAAATGACGGGAATGAAATTTTACTTATATTAAGCGTCACTCTAACTGACAACCTCTAATGTTAAGATCCTAACCCTAAATTTTTATCTCATGCACTTAGTTTGTTTACAAAATCGGATTTCCTTTTTTGGTTTGTGTTACCCGCGCAAATAAGTAAAATGGAATTGCGCGGACCCCAGGATTAAGATTAAAAAAAATTTGCTGACCAACCAAAATTTAAGATCTTCTGTAATGCAAGACAAATTTTATAACCGTCTATGAAATTGTTTTTACGTATTATAAATTTTTATTATATAAATAATATTTTCGAACTCTAACCTTATTGCAAGATTTTATCCCTAATCTAAAAGCACGAAATTTTACTAGAAAATTTTTTGTGTTCTAATTTTGCCCGTGGTATGTACTAAAATTATCTGCAGCTTACATTGTACAACTAATAGTGTATATAATCAATAATTGTTACTACATTCGAGGTGTTATGAATATCAATATGGTACGACTGACCAGATCAGTATGTGGGCAATGGACTAGGAAAACCCGTCTTTGAAAGGGGTTTTCCATTTTGAGAAAATGGCGATTATTTGTCTGTGAAACCTAAATTTTACCCCTGAATTTTTTGTTTATTTTTAGATATCAATTACTGAATAAACAACGTCATGTGATTATGAAACACCGATTGACCAATCTAATTTAATTGAGTCGTTAATCTTTGGTTGTAAATCTATTTTTAGAACACGTTCGTTAAAAAATTGGTTTACATTCAAGTTAAAATATCTCGATAAATTATTATATTAATGTAGGGTAAAAAGTGAAATACATATAGATATAAACCGGAACTTTAATTTGAATCAAAAATCTCGAAATTGATAAAAAAGTCTCAAAGACGGGTTTTCCTAGTCCACTGCCCATGTGATTTTAGTATGATTTTATCAAACCTTACCATAGAGTTTGCTTAATTATCACGCTTCATAGAATTTAGGGTTAGCTCTACCAGAAATTTTATGATTAATTCCAGCCGTGTTTTTTAGGGTGTGATGGTACGGTTGATAAAATCACATCCATACCATACTGACCTGATCAGTTGTACCATACTGATAAGTAATTTCCTACATTCGGATCTATTAATTTTAAAGTGTAGATACTAAAGATACTATGATAGTTTAGCCAGCATTATTCACACGATCCTACTCGGAATTTAGGCCGACTTGATGATACACTCGGTAATTTAATCTGTGTAATGACAATTGACCAATAGAAATTCCTTTATATGAGAGAAAGGATGCGAGATTATGCAGGCTTCTTTAAATTATGCGAATATTATGCCGGATCATAATCCTGAACACTCTACCCAGGATCGCCGTCACTTTTCACTATCACGTGACCGTGCCCAAAAAACTTCAAGTTCGTCTAGGTTAGGGTTAGGGTCCCTATAGAGCTTGAAGTTAGCAAGATGTATAGTAAAATTTCTCAAGAATTTTTTTTGTTAGGGCTCGAAAGGTGGCTTCTTATGAAATTTTAAAGAAATAGGCGATTTTTGAAAAAGCAAACATTTTGTTTTGATCTTCCACTTTGTGTTACGTTACACCTGATCTTGTTGTTTTATTGGCCAAAAATCACGTGATAGTGAAATTTTGATGACGATGCTGGGTGCAAATCTTACATTTTTGATACTCCTGCACTTACTTTTTTGATACTCCTGTTAGGGTGTCCAGGATTATGCGATGCGATGTTATGCGCATAATTTGCTATTTTTTCGCATCGCATATGCTTTGCATAATCAACCAAAAAAAAGCATAAATCACGTGAATAAAATGTGATTGGTTGTTGGGAACATATTAACTTTTCGGCAAGCTAATTTTGGGTGACAGAGTGGTGACAAAAATGTAAGTCCCGAAAAGTTCCGATGTAGAAAATGAATGAACTTAAATTACGAGCATAGTTGAGGTAAAATTTTTGATAAATGTATAAATGCCCAAGAAATTCTGAAAAACAGAACTAAAAAAATTAATTACATATAATAAAAATCGCATAATTGACCTAATTGATTGCATAATTTTAAATTTATTTCGCATCCATCGCATAATTAACCTCAATTCGCCCGCATAATTTACCTTATCGCATCGCATAATCCTGGACACCCTAACTCCTATATGTACCCCAAAATTGCTTTACTTTTTTGATACCGATTAGAGTGTCCAGGATTATGATCTGGCATAATATTCGCATAATTCACCTTATAGCGCATAAAATATGCGATTTCGCATAATTTAAAGAAACCCGCATAATCTTGCATAATTTATTCTTTCTCTCGTATAAAGGAATTTCTATTGGCCAATTGTCATTACACAGATTAAATTACAGAGTGTATTATCAAGTCGGCCTATATTTTACTCTAACGCTGGCTAATCCCGAGTAGGATCATGTGAATAATGCTGACTAAACTATCATAGTATCGACACTTTAAAATTAAGATTTTATCAAACCGTACCATTACTCTCCAAAAAACCCGGCTGGAATTAATCATAATTTCTGGTAGAGTACCCTAAATTCTATGAGGCGTGATAATTAAGCAAGCTCTATGGTAAGGTTTGATAAAATCATACTAAAATCGCATACTGATATTCATAACACCTCGAATATAGTAACAATTATTGATTATACACACTATTGGTTGTACAATGTAAGTTGCATACATACCACGGGCAAAATTAGAACACAAAAAAATTTCTAGTAAAATTTCGTGCTTTTAGATTAGGGATAAAATCTTGCAATAATATTAGAGTACGAAAATATTATTTATATAATAAAATTTTATAACACGTAAAAACAGTTTCATAGACAGTTATAAAATTTTGTTATGCATTACTTAAGATCTTGAAATTTGGTTTGTCAGCAAATTTTTTTTAACCTTAATCCTGGGGTCCGCATAATTCGCATAATTTGCAATTTACCAGATGCATAATTTGGCATTTACCGGATCATAATCCTGGGCACCCTAATACCGATCTGCATATATACACGTGACTTGTGTTACACAAAGGCCAAGTGCATTGTTTTTGCAAAAATAATTTTGGTTACACACCACTAATGCCGTGTAACGTTACACAAGTCTAATTGTGCCCGGCATTAAACTTAATGCTAGTGGGCACTATTATGATAATGCCCCCGGTGGGGTTAGACATAATTCCGGCCCTCCCTAACCCTAAATCTAGGAACCCTAAAAACTAATTGTTCGAAGCAACATCCAATCACAGTACATATACTAGATGCATATGTCATGTAACCAGTATATGTACTGTGATTGGATGTTGCTTTGAACAATTAGTTTTTAGGGTTCCTAGATTTAGGGTTAGGGTGGGCCGGAATTATGTCTAACCCCGCCAGGGCATTATCATGATAGTGCCCACCAGCATTAAGCTTAATGCCGGGTTAGGGTGGACCGGAATTATGTCTAACCCCACCGGGGGCATTATCATAATAGTGCCCACCAGCAATAAGCTTAATGCCGGGCAAAATTAGACTTGTGTAATGTNAACCCCACCGGGGGCATTATCATAATAGTGCCCACCAGCAATAAGCTTAATGCCGGGCAAAATTAGACTTGTGTAATGTTATACGACATTAGCGGCGTGTAACCAAAATTTATTTTTGCAAAAACAATGCACTGGGCCTTTGTGTAATACAAGTCACGCGTATATATGCAGATCAGTATCAAAAAAGTAAAGTGATTTTGGGTACATACAAAGTATCAAAAAATGTAAGATTTGCTGCTGGGGTAGTTGTGCTTCGGTCCCTATATAGCAAATCTTACGTTTTTGACTTACTTTTTCGATACTTCTAAATGTACTCTAAAAATTTTATTACTTTTTTGAGACACAGCGATTTTAAAAAGTCACATGACCACCACGATTAAAATCGTCCAATGGAATTGCAGGTAAGATTCTAATAAAAGGCTTAAAGTTTTTTAATCAAATTTTTTTATTATGTCATTATTATTTGAATTTCATAGTAGTAAACACATCAAAATTGGATGAGATATGAGTAAAAAAAATTTCGCGAATTTTTAGTTTATTTAAAAAATCTTTAAAAATTCATGAAAATTTTTTTACTCATATCTTATAATATACTAAGCCAATTTTGATGTGCTTACTACTATTGGAATGGTAATTTTTATAATAAAAAAATTGGTTCTGATTAAAAAAACTTTAAGCCATTTTGTTAGAATCTTACCTGCAATTCCATTGGTCAATTTTAATCACAGTGGTCATGTGACTTTTTTAAAATTGCTATGTCTCAAAAAAATAATAAAATTTTTGGTGTACATTTAGAAGTATTAAAAAAGTAAGTGCAGGAGTATCAAAAATGTAAGATTTGTCTCTGTATAATTCTTATTATTAGTGAACTACCCAGCATCGCCATCAAAATTTCGCTATCACGTGATTTTTGGCCAATAAAACAACAAGATCAGGTGTAACATAACACAAAGCAGAAGATTAAAACAAAATAGTTGCTTTTTCAAAAATCACCTACTTTCCTAAAATTTGTATAAGAAACCACCTTTCGAGCTCTAACAAAAAAAATTCCTTGAGCAATTTTACTATACTTTATACTAACTTCAAGCCCTATAGGAACCCTAACTCTAACTTAAACGAACTTGAAGTTTTTTGGGCATGGTCACGTGATAGTGAAAAAGTGACAATGATCCTGAAGAAAATATTATTAGTGTCGGTTTCCTCGTGATGCGTGTGCTTGGGTCGCTGTTTCGAATAGATCGATACAGATCAGTCTGATAAACAGAAGATCCTGTAAAAACTATACAATCATCACATCATGTGAAATAATACATACATTATTTGTTTACTTGTGCTAACAAAAATTAGCCTAAACTAATTTGTAATCTCAAAAAAACCTTTACATAGTAAAATAATTGATTGACTATAGTTGGCTATTAACTAGTATGACCGACCGCACTTAGTCGGCTATATGCCAATAGTCAATAATAACTGACTGAAACTGACTGTAACCGACCGAACCCATCCCTACTCTCGTTATCATCTGATAAGTTCGGAAAGAGATTGGAAAATTTATTCAAAGATTGAATGAATTCTTTTTCATCTAAACCAAAAACATTAGTTATTAAGTTTTAAAGTAATTAAAAAAAAATAGCGCAGGTATTATTTCTCTTTTTGGTTTATTCTTATAATCTGAATCTGTCTTCTCTTCTAATGAGCTTTCGGCATAGTTTATGTAGTTTCTTCTTCTTAGCGCTCTTCTGATTGAAGAAGAATCTCTTTTGATAAAAGTTTTTGTTCCATTTTTAGTTCTATTATTAGTTCCATTATTAGTTCTATTGGTTATAGCAGTCCACATTCACAAACGTTGGCTGGTATATGTAAACTTGTTTGCTTAAACATTCTTTTCCTATTTTCTTGCTATTTTTTGATCTGTTTGAGGATCCTAGCATGGAATATTTGAAAATTAGTAGCATCCTTTACTGGATCTTATCTATTTCAGAGCATTAGACAGCTGAGTGGGTTATCTGTGCCCAGTGGGTCCAATGCCAGCTCGGTAAGTAGCCTTTAAAATCAGACAACTAAGTGGGTCACCTTTGCCCTAGCATTGGTTTTGTAGCTTGGCGAGTAGCCTTGAATAACAGAGAACTGAGTGGGTACTTCTTTGTTACACTACTATTTTTTACCTATATTAACAAAAAGATTACTTGCCTTTCTGTATCTATTAAGAAGTGTCTTAGCTCTTTCCTTCCTCTTGCCTTTATCATGTCTAAAAATTGTATCAAGACATTTAAGGTATTGATCTATTTTTTGTTCGAATGGTTCTATATAACATTTGTTTAGAAAATCTATAATGTTCTATTTGTTTGAATTGCGTTTGAAAAATTCATACATTTCGTTTTCTGACATGATTAATGCGAGAAGCGAGTTCTGAAACTATTAAAAAGTGATAAAATGTCAAATATCTAGTACTAGGTATATGACATTCATACATCTTGTTAATTGAATTTTACAACCACATGTGTAATGCTAAAAAATTGTTTTATAGTGATAGATAGTGCCAGCTGATTAACAGCTAATAGGTGGTTCCCCAATTCCTAATAAAAAATGTCTGATGCACTATTAGTATGTATCATAAGACTGTTAACTGAATTTGGGTTAGGGTATGTACGTACAGTACATACTTGTTTCAGAAAAGTAGTATATTTTGCTTGAGTTCTGTATTATAATATTACATGAAAAATTAATCAAACTTCTCAAAGCTTTTTGGATGCTAATACGTATACCCATGACTGCATATATATTATTTAATTATTCAAGCACCTAATAGATGAGTCAGAGACTCCTTCTAAGAGAATTATCACATTTACATTGCTTATAGATTCCATTTGTGCATGCTTTGCAATATAGATGCGAATGATGATTGAATTCATTACAAACCTTACACCTGTGTTTGCATTGTCTAAAGATATACCACTTTTCGAAGTAATTTCAACTTTTTTTTATTTGTATATGTATTATTATGATTTTTCATTTTATATATTAACAGAAAAAATAATATATATACGTACGTACATGGGTATAAGAGTGTAACACTAGTGATATAGTTACACTAGGTGCAGTAATAAGGCACAGTAATGTTACTTTGATTTTTCGTGACTTAATTTAAAAATAGATGATACATTAAAAGATCTAATTCTATCTATTTTATTTTTACCGATAGCATTTAAAAAATTATAGATTTTTCAGGCGTGCTCTGTTTTTTCCCACAATACTTTATCACTTATTTCTTTGAAAGTTGGTTTCTAACCTTATCATTTACTAAAATTTGAACAACTTGTTTTTTGTAATTTTTTTAAAATATTTAAGACGTTTTTTAAGATCCTGACCAAAATTATAATAGGCTCTAATAACAACTTGAATGGTTTTTTTACTATCTTTTTCAGCTTTTACAACCTGACAATATGAGCTAAAAAAATCAACCAACCCAGAGTCACTTTTACCATCAAGTACTGTACTTGACTGCATGATAATAATATTTTCTGCAGAATCCAAATATTCAGTAGTCAACTCATCGATTAATTTCTTTAGATTTGTAGGTTCCATTTTTATACCTTTTTTACATAATCTTTTTTTAGATTTTGTTTTAATACTTTGAACCTGTTTTGTATAGTCTGGATATAATAAAGATATAATAAGGTTGGATTAGAAATATATATTGTATCTGAGGTTACTATATTCTGTCTCTGATTAGATGTTATTTGTACCATTTGTAGCAAAATTTGCATTGGGTCTGAGGTACTCTGTACTTGATCCTGTGATCTAGATTCAGAAATACCAGAATAATACATAAATCAATATATTCAATTTCTATTGCATATTCAGAGCATTGTAGAAGATCTTTTATATAATCCTCAAGACAACTACAGTGGTATATATGTCCACAGATGAGCATGGTAATGGTTTTTTAAGTGCATACAAAAAAAGCTCTTTTTTATACTTTGAGCATGGATCTAGTTCTAGAACTTTAATACTTTTTGTAATAACCTCTTGGGAGCTGTTTTTAAGAATATTTAAAGCAAGGTTTTTAAGACATGAAACATTTTTAGATGTTGGGTTAGTAGACATATTCAAGAATAAAATTTTTATAGTTGAAAGTTAGAATATAGTAAAAAGGGTTATAGACAGATAAGTATTACAGTTAATTATCATTTTTATACATTAAGCACTTTCATGACTAACAAAACTAATTTGCAGATTCTATTAAGCTAATTTTGGATTTGGTAATTTATTTATTCACAAATTAATTAGTATGAATGTGGATCACTCAATCTAGTAGCAATCATGATAATTTTGACAGAAAAAATAGACAAGTTACTTAGCATTTACAAATAAAACTATTTTATTTGTTTAATTATAATATTACTAATTCATTATTAATCTGTATTATTGTCATAGCATGTGCTAAATTCTTTGCCCCATGAGCAACTACAGCATAAACTGCATCTATTTTATATAAATATTTGGAATTAAACTATAGTTTTTTTAAAAATTTATTTAACCATTTAGTTCTGGATTTACCTGGGTTATCTATTTGACTAGAAAAAATAGTATTCTGTATTCAAGTGAGTAATCCTTTGGCTCGTTTTTGTTTTTTTTTCGTAGATTTAAATTTTTAGGAATATCTAGTTGGCTCTGTTCTTTGCATAACCTATTACTCTAGTATCTGTAATGCATAAAGTTATAAGTTCAGCAGGATGGATACAAAGCATTATTTTAACATTTGCGAGAGCTTAAAAATCAAACAGATCAAACAGATCATATATATTATAACTATCCAATCTTTTTTTAACTGATTCAAATATAAAGTAATCTGAATAATTAATTCTTTTGAATGCTTCACCAAATTTTCACTGATTTTTTTGAATCATGCAGAAAATTTTATCATTTCAATTATTTCAGATAATGCATCAAGGCTTCTTAATTCTCTTCTGAGTTGAAAAAGACATAATAAACTAGCATTAGCATTTTTCGCTAATAGAGCTAAGGCATAAGCTTCAGCTTTTACATCTCTAATGTTAAATTTATTCTGTAAAATCTGTTGTGCCACATCTCTAATAGTCACCTCCTCTATTCTTTTTTGAAGTTTGTTAAAAATTGCAATATTTAAAGTTTTACTAGAAAAACTCTATATTATTTACTTTTTTTTAAAAGTTTATTTTCACAATCTTTTATGATGTCTGAATTGTGAATAAGGCATTCACTCGATCCTTACTAAACCCATATTTATTTTGCAAGATTCGTCTCTTTTTCCAAATCTTTGGGGAGCAAAGCTATAGCTATTTGCAACTGTCCTTAATAATATTTAGTTTTTCTAGCTCTCTGATTAGATAACAATATACTTACCTGCTTATTGCTAAATTTGAATCCTTTCTGAAGGCGTCTGCATGCCCAATTCCACTTTCTTCATCTGTAAGATTTTCAAAAAACTCTAAGATGTATTGACTAAGTTCAGATAGACTTATTTTTGGAGTAAGTTTATATTTTTTTAACAATTTTTGTCACAATAGCTGGCATAATCTAATGTTATAGTAGATCGAATAAATTATATACACTATAAAAAATATTTTTTCAATTTGAAGTTATTTATTCATAGATTAGTATAGCAATACCAAAAATTAAATAGATTATAGTTATTGTATTTATACCAAAAAATAGATACAAATAAGATACATGTTCAGTTAAAAGTTTTGGAATTTATAGCTTTATATAATAAAATAACTAAAAATATAAAAGGTATCAAAGAGTAAATAATATTACTTAGGCATATAAGTACTATTTTTCCAAAATAAGAGAGAGATTCTAAAAAAAATAATCTGTATATACTAGGTACATAGTATGCATCAATGCTTTGTACCAGATCTGTCAATTCGAAATTTACTAATATATAGAATATTAAAAAAATTTACAGCTTTGAGTTGTGGCAACTCAGACTATATTAAGGTTTATGATTTATTTTATTTTTTGGTAGAAAAATATTCCCAAAAAGAAATGTAAAATGTATATAGTATATTAGTTCAAGCTATAATTCCTCTTAATGACTTGTATAAGACTCATAAATTTATAGTTGTTGGAGACTCATTTTCTTGCAATTTATTATTGCCAAAAGTTATTGCCTTAGAGAAGATTTTATGAGTAATAGATTTTTTTTAAATATTTATATATCTTATACTTTATTACATCAAAACTTTAATACTAATTTACTAAGCTTTCTACCAATCTATAAGAAAAATAAGCATTATTACTATGCAATATTTGGCAAAAAATAGAGACTGCATGCTAACTATAATCTAAAGTATTTTATAAAATTTCTTTTAAAACTACTAAAAAATTTCAAAGTAATATTTTATTAAAAAAAAACTGTAATAACAACCTATATACTTGAAACTCCAAATAGACAGGTATCTAAGAAAAATCCGTGATAATACAATCATAAATTTCCAAAATTAGATCTCAATTTTTCTTAAAATATATACCATATAAATACTGTCAATAAAGCTAGCATAGCAAAGAAAAAGATACCAATTTCTTTATCTTTAGAACTTCTCATTAAAAATAAATCTAATATAAATACCCTTATCCTTCTTTTATAGCAAAAATTTCAAATATCTCAAGAAAAGTTAGAACAATAAAGAACCAAAATGCCTTTGAAATACAAAGTAATTAAAATTACTAGAAAAAAGAGTATAAAAGTATAAGTGGAGCTAACTTCTTAGATTATAAACAGAAGTTTGAGGCTAAAATGAAGGTTCTTATTATTTTGCACAAAAAAAGATAAATCTTTAGGAATTATTGAATATATATAATTGTTATAAACCTTTTAACAAAGCAGGTATAAGATATCAAGATAATATTATCTAGTTATATAATAATTTCTGAAAGAGAAAGATTGCTATATTCAACTAGTTATATATTTCAGTAAAGGGTTTTTGTTATCTCTTACAATTAGAATAAAAAAATTTAAATAAAAAATTAATACTTTGATATCTAAATTATATAAAAAAATTTTTGTGATTTCTCTTTTAATCAAAGATCTCAAAAGCAGATATTATTATTAATTGATGATCCACTAGTCAATTAGAGAATTTCTAATATTAAAATATAATGCAAATTATATATAAACAAAACTAAAATTGAAATTTTCAGGTTATAAGCAAAATTATAAAATTTTTAATCAAATATGGTATTAAAGTAGTACAAATGATAGAATGAAACCATAAGCTTTCGATTATAATGTTGTTAAATATTAATTTTTTTTAGAGAGAAACTTTACTTTGTAAGCACACTGTATTTACTATATTAAACTCTATATTAATTAAATATTAAAATAATTCATAATACATTATTTTTAGACAATTTTACAACAGTTTTATAAATATTTTTTTAATATTTAGGTTTTTTAAAGTGTATTATGTTTACATAGTATAAGATCTTAAAATATAGTAGATTTTTTTAAAGTTTGTGTTTTATTTTTTTAATATTCATCATTTTAGTATTGTCCAGATGTGAAAAAAGATGCAAAAACAACAACACACTAACTTAATTGGGTCTTAAAAGTAGTAATCTCAGATCAAATAAAAAAGCATTTACAAATACACCACACAAAAATAATTACCTTAGCAGATTCAAAATTCAGATGGTAACAAAATTAGAATTAGACTATTGTATTACAATTAGAGTATATGTTATATAAATAATAAATGCTCATTATTATATGTTACTAGTTACTAAATTTATTAATCAAACTATACTACTTAGAATTCTGAGTATGTAAAAAGATGGTTTTAGAAAAGCCTGCTAAAGGTGGTACTTATGTATGATATACTAATATCCAGTAAACTTGTTCAAAAAATGATCACATGCTTCAAACCACATGTATTTGGAAATTAAAATTATTTAAAAATTTCTTTTGGGTCTTATTTATCGAGGTTTGCATAGTAGTAACATTTTACAAAATAGTAGAACGTATTTATTATAGACTTGGATTTTTCAATTTACTTTAGAAGCAAAAAGAAGATAAAATTTATAGGTTATACCATATATTCTCTAGAAGTCTTGCAAGAAAAACCGTTTATATATGCAGCAAACATTTATAGTTTTTGAGTTATTATGGTTATACTGAAATAATAAACGGACAAAAACTTTTCAATAGTAAGCTTTTGTTATTAGTTTGCATTAAAGATCTGCAACGGGTTATGATCTGAGTTTGCTTTAGAATTCTCATACTATATTGATTTTTTTGATCTAAGTTATAGTTTTAGATCAGAAGGAGAAAAACATTAGCAGGTGTACTTGGTAAAAACACTATACTAACTTTTTGGCAATATTTCATTTTATTAGCTTTTAAGTTAACTTTAAAAGATCAAAAAATGTTTTAGCTAATACATTTGATAAGAATACAATACTTCGAATCTCGGTTGTATCTTGAATTATTGTCAGGATAGTGAGTGGTAGGCGATCACGAGTTTTAAATAATATAAAACATAAATCTAAAACTCATAATCGCCTAGCACCCACTATCCTGACAATAATTAAATTCTTAGGGTGGTTCACGAATTTTGAATTTAGCTAAGAGCATTATTTTAGACTAGGATTGTTCAAATTAATTAGCTGCTAATATTTATTGCTTTGGTGTTTTCATATTAGGGGAGCGCCAGAAATCACCTGATTTCCATTTACTATACCCCTACCCCTCCCCCTACCTGACTAGTTTAATAGCCAATCAAATTTCGCATATATTAAATTATTATTAAAAATATTTATAAACTTAATAGTTAATAACTTTTGATCTACTGGTCCAATTTAAATGATTTAACTACCAAAATAATCCTCTCAAAGAGAGGATTCTAACAAGCCCAAAATCTCAAAAATCTAATTACAGGATAATAAGATCGATATAGATTTGCATATTATTACTCTATAGTATTTATTAAATAAAATACTATATAGTAATAATACACAAATCTATATCGATCTTATGATCCTGTGATTAGATTTTTGTGCCTTTGGGTTTGTTAGAATCCTCTCTTTGAGAGGATCATTTTGGTAGTTAAATCATCTAAATTGGACCAGTAGATCAAAAGTTATTTACTATTAAATATTGTATAGAATATAATAAATAATTTTTGATCCACTAGTCCAATTTGAATGATTTAACTACCAAAATGACCCTCTCAAAGAGAGGATTCTAAAAGCCCAAAATCACAAGAATCTAATTACAGGATCATAAGATCGATATATTTGTGCATTATTACTATATATATAGTATTTATTAAATAATTACTATATATGTAGTAATAATGCACAAATCTATATCGATCTTATGATTCTGTGATTAGATTCTTGTGATTTTGGGCTTGTTAGAATCCTCTCTTTAAGAGGATCATTTTAGTAGTTAAATCATCCAAATTGGATTAGTGGATCAAAAGTTATTAACTAATAAAAATTTTTTTTTTTTAAAGTGAGGTCGTGCCTCGAAGACTTTATTATTAAGTATATATTTGTATATATTATGTGATACAATATTATACTATATTAAGTACAAGAGACTCAGACATTCTTGACTATCTGTGATCTAAACCTACCAGAGCTTTCCATACCCGATTTTCTGTATAACCTGGATTTTTGGACTACTCCCTATTTTGTTATTTCGCTATTTACTATATTCCCTGCTTCTCTCATATTGCCGATCCTATACTTTCAAGTAGGTGCAAGGGCCTTGCCCAGACGATCGTAACCTCACAGTTACTTCCTAAACCTTGGTGTCCTGAGATTATCTATGTGCTAGTAGGGCACAAGCTAAGCTTTGCCCACTACTCTTAGTAATCTATCGTATAATAAAATTTTTATATATAGTATTTTTAAATATATATTATATAAATAATATGTTGTATTAGCCAATCAGAATAAAGGATATATAGTAACCTGACTAGGCCAGAGACCCCCTCCCTCCCTAAGAAATCAGCTGATTTCTGGCACATCCCTTAGAGAGAAGACTAGCGAAGACTTTGAAATATATTATATTCAAAAATCATATTATAATAACTAGAAATTGTTTTTGAAGAATAATTCGCAATTTGGTGACAGATAACAATAGGAAAGAATGATGCTTTATCACACAAAATACAAAATTTTTTTTGATACTACTAACTTACTAGTGTCAATTTGTAATAAACTTTTTAATAGTGAGTCATGAATCAACCAAATATTGAGAAGTTATAGCGAATCAGTATAAATGGTCAGAATTGTATAGTGAGAAATACGGGTATTTTATATCCATTGGGTGAATTCAAATTTCAATCAAGCATTAATACTAGCTTAATACTGCCAACTACTATTGCAGCAAAATTACAATTTGAGCAATTTTACTTAATATCTTGGTTAGCGTTTTATTAGTAAAATATGTTAAATTTTGGTGATTGCAAAATCACTTAGTTTTGGAAGTCTTTAATTGACGAAAATGATTGTTTATAATTAAATCTAATTATATTTATTTATTTTATTTGTAGTTTACTAGCAATAAATAATAAATAAATAAATAAAATTAACACAGTATAAAAAAAATAAAAGTGTTAAGAAAGTAAAAACTTCTGCAAAATAAATAAACTGTAAATATTCTATAACTATTTCAATGGCATAATTCAATATTGTCTGAAATAATACCTGATCTTAATACTACTGTATATTCCCGAAAATAAGCAACCCCCTGTTTTTTTCAAAAATCTAAAAAAATGTATAAGCAGTTGCTACATATAAAACGTTTTTTTCTACTAAGTAAACTTCAAAAGGTCGAATAAATAAAGTTGTTCAGCACATAAAATACATCTATAGTAAAAATCTGGTGTTATTTGGACAACTTTTTATTAGTACGTTTTTCAATTTTTTTCAAAAAACTCAATATTTCGAAAATAAGCAACACCTCATTTTTTCGTGTAATTTTTTGGCCAAAAATGGTTGCTTATTTTTAGGAATATACGGTATTCGAATGCTCTTTTAGTCTCTATGCTATCATGATAATATAACATGAGATTATACTATGCAATGAAATATCCAGTAGAATTGATCTTAATCAAAAAGGTTGGTATAGATAGTAGTTGGCAAATGAGTGTGTAGTTAGCAAATAGGTGAACAAATGGGTGAATAGTTAGTGGGTGAGTGGGTAGTTAGTGAACGAGTAGATGGGTAATTAGTGATAAAGGGTAATTAGACAGGTGAGTTATTGTAAACAGATAGATAATTAGTAGATGAGTGAGTAATAAGTGGGCAAATAGATAATTAGTAGGTAGGTAAATAATTAGTAGCCGAGTGAGTAGATGAAAGAAATCACAAATTGCAACGTGTTTTGGCAAAAAAATCTTTACATTTACAAACATGATTTTTTATTAAGTAAAATGCATCAAATTTACTTAGTAATTAATTGCCAATCCAGATAAGATCGGCAATATTTTTATATTTAGAATTGGGGCAAACCAAATATATAAACAAGGTAGTACAAAATCTGGATCAGGCCTGTATATATAAAATTTTTATATGATTTAAAGAATTTTAAAGACCTTTTTACTCATATCTTCTTATCTACTGGTCAGATTTTAATGAAATTTTACTAGTAGATGCACAAGAAACAGCCCTACAACTTTATTTATATCAAAAAATAATATTTATTTAGTACAAAAAAACTTTTTATTAGGCCTAAAACAGATTTACTAATATATTGTTTATATATTTGTTTATCACCAATTCCGTATATGGTAATAGGACCCCGGACATCTCTCATATAGGTCATAACTAGATTTTGGCCAATTTTGACCTAATTTGCTGAAAATAACAAAATCTATTTATTTAAATAACTTTTGTTCCAGTAATCAGAATTGGATGAACTTTTTTTTGTTAGATGCGCCTCACTGAGAGCTTCATTTTAAAAAAAAGTTCGTTCAAATTGGACTACTGGATGCCAAGACAATTGCCAAAAACTGATTTTTTGCTTTTCAAATTTCAGGGGTTTTTGCTGAAATGCGTAACGTATAACCTCTGTACTACATGTCCGGGGTCCTATGGTAATAATATAGCTATAGTGCCGATCTTATCTGGATTGGTAATTAAAGATTATTTTATCCGGTTGACTACTAGTTGACTTACGGATCATCAATTAAATTATTTTTGGTAAATTATATACTAAAACTTGGAATATGATTTTTTTTTTTTTTTTTT
>QKWP01002324.1:0-11693 GCA_003550325.1 Gigaspora rosea
ATTTATCCAGATTCAGGGTATTATCCGAATACAAATTAAAAATCGTTATCAGTTTTTTTTTTTTTTTAGAATTAGATGGGTATTTCTAGACCCGGACAAGTTCACGATATTTCGAACCAGACCCGGACCAAACCTATAATCATGTTTGAGTCCGGTTCGGGTTCGGTACTTTAGGTTCGGGTCCAGGTTCGGGTTTGAAATTGTCAAAATTTCTGGTTCGAGTCCGGGTTCGAGTCCGGGTCCAGCCGGACCCGGACTTCGGAGCCCTACTGGGGACCATAAGACAGTACCTGTTGTTTAGAGATAGAGCACATAGACTACCTGCCGACTGGCCTAGAGCAGTATTGTCACTTGGACGTGTCCATACTATGTTTTTTGTCCAACGTCCAAGATTGTTCAAAATTGTCCAAGCCTATGTCCCATGTTTAACTAATCAATAAAGTAATTTAAAAAATATATATAATTATATATATTTTTAGGTGCTAGACTCATTGGTGAAAAAATTAAAATAGATTATCTTAATAAAATTTTAAGTAATTTTAATTTGAAAAAATGTCCAAAATGTCCAAAAAGTGTCCAAGTGACAACACTGGTCTAGAGTTTATCACTTACTGCGGGAACTACACTTGTCGATTAGAGGTAAAGTTCATAGACTACCTGCCGACAAGTTTAGAGTTTATCACTTACTGAAGAAGAAAGTACCAGACCCACTCCTAAAGGAATTTAGTTAGGTGATATTACGATTTTATAAAGAAGAAACCAATACTCTCTAAGAAAACTACAAGTGAAAATTTTGGTGTCGACGATTTTTGCGAAATTTTAGAAAGTGGGCTTTTTGGCATACACCCCAAAAGATCGGCAGTGTTTACTCTGTCCAAATTGGAAAGACACCTACCATATTGGAATTAAAATCATAAGTATATTTTGGGAACAAAGTAAACAATGAATGACACGTGAGGTTTTTTGGAGAAACCACTTTTAGAAATTGTCAGAGAATATTCTCGAATATTCTTTTTTCTTTTTTTTTTCTGTTTTCTTTTTCTTTTTCTTTTTTTTTCTTCTTTTTTTAACATATGTTATACCATTAACCTTTTTTCATCTTGTCCGTTTAATTTTGGTTTTTCGCTTAGGTACTGTAATATTCTCTCTTTTTTTTTACTTATCCTTTTTTTCATTACTTCCCCTTATACACTTTTGTATATGTTTTGTTTTCTTTTATTCTTTTATGCAGTTATTGTTAGTTAATATCTCTGCCAGATCTAGGTGGAAGAAGTTTGAAAGGAAAGTAGATGTTTATGACTAGCTATAGAGCTAAGCTGTTGATCTAATAATCGGAGGTATATAAATATCCCAGTACTAGTTAGGTAAAATCTACTCTGGCAGGTCTCGGATAAGTGCCTATAGTAACTGAACGAATTGTGTTTTAATTGTAAGGCTTGAAAAGCCGGTAGTGAATAGACATTTGCATATGTAGTTTACTACTATATAATAAAATATGATATGACTACCAGGTTAATTAACAAAAAAAAATAATATAAATATAATCCTATATAAATATATTTTTCCCGAAGCAGCGTGAGGGTTAATGAGCTAGTTTAACTAGGACCCCGGACATCTCTCATATAGGTCATAACTGGATTTTGGCCAATTTTGACCTAATTTGCTAAAAATGACAAAATCTATTTATTTAAATAACTTTTGATCCAGTAATCAGAATTGAATGAACGTTAGATGCACCTCACTGAGAGCTTCATTTTAAAAAAAAGTTCATTCAAATTGGACTAGATGCCAAGATAATTGCCAAAAACTGATTTTTTGCTTTTCAAATTTCAGGGGTTTTTGCTGAAATGCGTAACGTATGATCTCTGTACTACATGTCCGGGGTCCTGTTTAACTAATAATAACAGATAATAAAAAAAAAATAAAATAACGTTAAGCTTTACGAATTAAGCAATACAATATATTTTTATTACCTCTTACTATATATGGTAGATAGTACAACTCTCAATAAATCTATCTTTTATTCGTGTGATGCAACATGATGCAACTGGATTTCTTGAAGAGACACTTGCTACGAAGATATTTTACTAGTAAAGTATTGCACCAACAATAATTTTTTTTTAAGTTTGCTTAAATCCGAAAATTCTGGTTTTACAATACTACGCTATATAAATACTGGTACTTGTGTAATGTTGATTCTGAAAATTATCAGATTCAAATGTCCTCCATGCTTCGCATGCATGCTCAAATTTAAAACAAAAATATGCATATTTATGTATTTGTGTAGTAAGTGCTAAAAGTTAAATTTTAATAATTTAACTAGCCGATGGATCATCTTTCAATACCTACATGCCAATGTTAAAGATTTAATTTACCGTATTTTTCCGAAATAAGCTACCTTTTTTTCCAGGGGAAACCGTCCCAAATTAGGAAATAGTCGGGATGATCATTACACAATTCATTAAAGTTTTTTTATACAGTTTACAATACTCTTTTCGTGAGGTCATCATGGCTTATTCGCATTATAAAACGTGATAAATTAGTATACAAACTTGTGGCTTTCGTATTGTACTTTAATAAAATAGTTGGATTCAAGATGATTCACCAGATATTTATATTATAACTTATAAATACATAAATCGTAATATAAATATCCAGTAAATCATCTTGAATCCAACTATTTTATTAAAGTACAATACGAAAGCCACAAGTTTGTATACTAATTTATCACATTTCATAATGCGAATAAGCCATGATGACCTCACGAAAAGAGTATTGTAAACTGTATAAAAAAACTTTAATGAATTGTTTAATGATCATCCTGACTATTTCCTAATTTGGGACGGTCTCCCCTGGAACCTTTTTTGGGCAAAAAGTTACACAAAAAATCGGGAGTAGCTTATTTTCGGGTAAAATCAATTTTTGACCGATCGCAGAAAGTTGCTACATAGTAAAGTCTAAAATTTACTATGTAAATCGATCAAAGTCGATTAAGTAAACGTATTCAGCAGGTCAAAATATACTTATCCTGAAATTTTCATTAAGATTGAAGAACTTTTCATTATTTAACATTTAATTTTTACGTTCGACGAATATATTTTTTTAAAAAATTTTAATTTTTTCGCCAAACGTAAAAATCAAAAGTCAATTAATAAAAAGTTCTCCAATATTTATGAAAATTTTATAGTAAGTGTATCTTAACCTGCTGGATAAGTTTATTTAATCGATTTTTATCGATTTACTGAGTAAAATTTAGACCTTACTATGTAGCGACTTTAGTTAATCGTGGGGTAGCTTATTTTCGGGTTAAAGACATTTTGGAGTTTTTTGACCAAAAGAGGGGGGTAGCTTATTTTCGAAGGTAGCTTATTTTGGGGAAAATACGGTAATGTTTCCAATGTTCCCAGGAACATTTAAAAAAATTTAGAAACACTAAGTTTAGAATTTATGTTCTCTTTTAGAAACAAAGTAGGAAAATAAAAGTTATAATTTATATTTTCTATAGTAATAGATTTTTTAATATAGCATGCTTTTTTTAGAAAAAAGAGAGAGTGAAAGTGATTGAGAAAGTGTAAGAGTATGAGTAAAAGAGAGTATAAGTAAGAGTGTGTAAGAGTGTGAGTAAGAGAGTAAGAATAAGAGTAAGAGAGTATATAAGAAATAAGAGAGTAAATAAGAAAAAAAGTAAAAGTAAGTTAGTAAAAGTAAGTAAAAGTGAGTAAGTGTAAGAGAGTGAGTAAGTAAGTAAGAGTAAAAGTAAGAGTAAGAAAGAGTAAGAATAAGAAAAAGTAAGAGTAAGTAAAAAAGTAAAAGTAAGAAAATGAGTAAGAGAATAAAAAAAGTAAAAGAGTAAAAAAAAGTAAAAGAGTGAAAGAATATGAAAAAAAAGAGTAAAAGAGTGAAAGTAAGTAAGGGTAGTGACAAATATTATGTAATATTTTTTTACTATACTCTCTACCCCTCCCCCCACGTAAGATAAATCTGATTGGTTGTTATAAATTTATATATCTAATGTAAGACAATCAGTGACCCCTCTCTCCGCCTCAGGATATTACATAATATTTGTCACTATCCTAAGAGAGTAAAAGAGAGTGAGTAAAAAAAGTAAAAAAAGAAAAAAAAAAGAGAGAAAGAAAAAGAGAATATTTATTATTTTTATGAAAAAATGTGCTTGTCACTGGCGGTAACAGTAACCAAATTAGGGTTAGGGTTAGATTTAGAGTTAGAAGAAGGTTTATTATATAATAAAACACCTTAAGAAGCATTTTTAGCTAGAAAAAAATATTGGTTTCATAGGCACAATTTGAAGTTATTGCAATTTGTAACTTTTTGAATTTTTTTGTCATACCTAATCTAGCAATTTGATTGGCTTAGAACTATAACCATTGTTCAGGGCCACGTAAAAATTTGGAAATAAATTTTTCCAAATTTTTCCAAATTTTTGTACCTAACCCAAAGATTTCCAAATTTTTGCGGTTTACCAAATTTTTCCAAATTTTGCACAATTTTTTGGGGTTACACATGGTCCAACCAATAAAAATGTGTCTTTTACACATGTGATTCGACCAATAAACAAATGTTCAATCTTTTAATAGTGATTTCTTGAACACATTCTTAGATTTACTAAACCTACTAAAGTTCACATATACTTTTTATTAATAACTCTAACATAAATCCTAATCTAACCTAAAAAAAAATGCATCTAAAATTTTATAATAAAATCAATTTTCAGCATCAGTCGTGACAAAAATTATTGAGTTTACACTTACTATATTCGCACTAAATCTTTAACAAAGGTGTATGAGAAAGAAAAAACTTGTACAAAACAATGTTTTTTGAATAGACAAACCAAAAAAAAAGGGCCCTAACAAGAAAGTAACTGACTATAGTCATGCACTGGAGTTTTCGGAGCACTTTACTTTCGATTCTGGGAAACTTATATGCTGTTTTTGCGATCATAGTGTCAATTATGACAATAAAGCCTTTATTAACTCGCATATAAACAGTAAACCCCACCAAAAGAAGCGTGATACCTACCTGAAATCTTTGAATCCTACTCGACAACAATGTCTTCCATCATCATTGACAGTAGCTGACAAAAAAAAAAATTTTATTTGTGATCTTGTTAAAGCATGGGTCGAGGTGGATATACCGCTAGAAAAACTTAACAAATTTCAGGAATTTCTAAATGTACATTGTAATGAAGGTGGTGTTATACCTATGGCTGATGCTTTACGCCGTTTATACTTGCCAAAGGTTTTCGAAGAACATTTAGAAAGCCTACGACATATGTTTAATGAAAAACCAGTAGCAATTATAGTTGATGAAACAACGGATGCTAAAGGACGTAGTGTAGTTAATACACTATTCTCTTATTGTGGTGCAACAAAACTTGTGTCAGTTGACTTTTTGCAAACCGTAAACCATTCAACAATGGGTGGACTTATTTTACGTCTTTTAACAGAATGGAATATTCCTTTTACTTATCCAAAAATAATTGCCTCAGATTCGGCCTCTTACATGAAAAAATGTTTTAAGGATGCTTTGAGCCCTGTAATGCCTTAGTTAAAGCACAATACGTGTTCAGCCCACATTATGAATCTAATAAGGTAAAGTATTTTATAATAAAATTTTTGAAATAGCAGGCATGGGTGCTATTTCGAATTTTGGCCTAAGCTTAGACCAAAATTCGAAATAGCATCCATGTCTGCTATTTTAGGAATTGTATTTTATAATTTTAATAGTTAATTTTTATAATTCTTTTAGTAAATCATGGATATCTGTTTATCATTTTGACGGGGTTAAACATTTAATATCACATATTAAAAAAACATTTGTGCATTCAAAGGCTCGTCGATCTCGATATATAAATTTTCTCATACAGCATGGATTAAATAAACAATCAAACCCCCCTTTGAAATTTGTGCCATTACCTGTTGTGACTCGCTGGAATACTTGGTTCCAAATGGCATTTTATGTCTGTGATTACTTTGAATTTATTCAAGGGTTTTATAAAGAGGAGCAGAAAATCGAATCATCTGAAACTATTGAAAAAATCGTAAACATTTTTAATGACTTCGAAGAGAGTGGACGAATACGAATTTATTTAACATTCATTCGCCATTATGCTGAAAGGTTTATTTTAGACCTCAATTTTTTTCAACAAGAAAATAATTCCGTAATTCCATTCGTTGAAAATCGAATTAATCAACTTGAGGCCTTTATTAAGCATGGCGAATTTAATGATGATTTTGGAAATAAGGTAAATTTGTGTGTTATGAGTCTTGGGTCAGAACCATCTTTTTTTAATTATGTGTTTCAAGCAGCTTTTGCTGCAGCGCACAAAAAATTTAATGATCATTTTTTTTGCCATCCGTGTCGCCCCCTTTTTGTTGCAGTACAAATTTTTGATCCTTACTTTATTAAATTGACAACTAATAATCGTAATATTTAGAATTTTTTAGCACAAATTCCTGAATTAAATAATCCTTCAGGTAGTTTATTATACGAATGGGGTCTTTACAGTAATATAGAATTGATATCAGTTGAATTTAGTAGTTTAGATGAATGTTGGAAAAAAATGTCATCTTCTTTACTGATTTTAAGCAATATCGCTTTGCTTTATATTTGGTTACCCATTTCTTCATGTGCAGTTGAGAGAAGTTTTTCTGTTTATAATAATTTTTTAGAAGATGATAGACAGAGTTTAAGCAAAAATTCATTAAAAATGTTAAATATGTTGTACTTTAATCAACGTAAATAATAAATTTTAATAGAAAAAATTTTTTTGTGATTTTAAATTTTTATCCAAATTTTTCCAAATATTTGCCGTTATCCAAATAAAGATTTGCGATTCGATATCCAAATTTTTACGTGGCCCTGCCATTGTTACAAATAGATTCACCCTATTTTTATTATACAGTAGAAATATTAAAATTTTTTAGAAATATAAATTTAATATTTTATGTTTTTAAAAATTTCAAATCTTTTTCACTACTATGTGCTACTGTATAAATACTTAAAAAACTCTTTGTCATATAAATACATATTAAAAGTGTAAATATTTTTTAAAATTGTATTATCATATAGCTATTTAATTTTTGATATAGTGAATTAATAATACTAATATTTAATATAGAAAATAATAGTGCGTTTATACATAGTTATAGGTCTTTTTGTTTATTCTGGCTCAACTAAATTAATATAAAAAGTAAAAAATTTTTATATATAATAATTTATTTTATTAAATTTTTTTAAACTTATCTGAAATAATAGTACATTATAATATTAAGTTATAAATATTAATTTTTTATATTTATATTAAATATTTTCTATTATATTTACTTATTTTTTTTTTTTTAATCTTTGGCAGTTTCGCCGACAAGTAATTTATTAGAATTTTTAAGATATACAGACTTTACAACGGTAACAAGAATACAACTAGCTACACGTACACTTTTGGTGTCTAATTTAAGTGGTCTGCCCTAAGGTTCCACACTAGCTGCCATACTTGCAACCCAACTACGGGAATTGCCTATTTAAATCCTCTGATTATCCGCTAAGCCTATAACCCTCCAATACTTAACCTCCGACATTGTATGATACATGTCCCACCCAATTAATCGTACGGTTTCTTTTAGCGATCGACACTATGGCTTTACCCATATACTCGCAGTCCAGATTTCCGTGAACTGCTGATATCGCCTACTACAACCCTCGTAAGGTCTGTTGTCCGACCCAGCACCCTCTTCTTCCGATAGCACCGTCGTAGCCA
Source organism: Gigaspora rosea (assembly GCA_003550325.1). Classification (NCBI taxonomy): domain Eukaryota; kingdom Fungi; phylum Glomeromycota; class Glomeromycetes; order Diversisporales; family Gigasporaceae; genus Gigaspora; species Gigaspora rosea. Next base: position 7,775 of record QKWP01002324.1, read on the forward strand.
GCCATCTACCTCCTTACTCGGGATTTGCCAAGGGGTTTCTGTTTTTCCGGTTTCCTGGATTTGTCAGTGTAATGATACACCAATTCGCTCGAAAGCTTCTATTCAAGATAGTAGAACCAAGATTACAGGTATTTCTACCCAACTGATCTTGAGCCACAGTTACCATAACACAGGCCTATTTTTCAAAACGTCGCCAGTGGGATTCGAACTTTTGACCTGCCGCTTGGGGGTGACAACCTGGCAACTTCTCTAAGTCGCCACACCCTATATTTACTTATTAATATATTATTATTTTTTTATTATGCAAATTATAATTAATTTATAAAACAAAAATATTCTTAATAATATTTTATATATAAAAATAAAATTTTTATATATAAAAATAAAATTTTTATAAATTTTAAAAAATTTTTATTAATATAGTTTTTAGATTAAAAACTAGTAAATAAGAAAAAATATACTAGTTTTTAATATAATATGCTTATATAATAAGTTAATAAAATTTATATTTTATAAATTTTTAATTAATATCATTTTAAAATTCAAATTTAGAGTAGAGTTTCTACAGGACCCGGACATCTCTCATATAGGTCATAACTGGATTTTGGCCAATTTTGACCTAATTTGCTAAAAATGACAAAATCTATTTATTTAAATAACTTTTGATCTTGTAATCAGAATTGAATAAACTTTTTTTTGTTAGATGCGCCTCACTGAGAGCTTCATTTTAAAAAAAGTTCATTCAAATTGGACTACTGGATGCCAAGATAATTGCCAAAAACTGATTTTTTACTTTTCAAATTTCAGGGGTTTTTGCTGAAATGCGTAACATATGACCTCTGTACTACATGTCCGGGGTCCTGTTCCTACAAACCCGGATCAAATCAAACTTTAGGTTAGATTTGGATTTGATTTAATTTGAAATCAAACTCAACCCCAAACTATGATTAAAAAAAAATTTGAGTTTGATTTGAAGCAAACTTTTTAGTTAAATTTGAGTTTGATTTGAATTTGAATTTGAGTTTGAAGTTTGCAAACTAGTTTGAGTTTGAATAATATAAATATATTTTTATATTTTCCTGCTAACTAAAGAGTAATCCTATAGACGAAATGTAGCATGCTTCCATCTACAAATTTATTCGTACTAAGTTAATGATACATGTCCACTAATTGAAAGGTGTAGAGCTTGTCGAGTCGCATCTAACAGTAGTTAGATCATCCAAATCATTCTAGTGAATAGCAAGATATCATCGAAAAATGATTGGCTGACTATATCAAATATAAAAATCCATAATGAAGATTACATATAAAAATCACTATAGGCGAAATATGGTGTGCTTCTATCTAAAACTTTTTTTCTTACTAAGTTAATGATATATGCTCACTAATTAAAAGTTGTAAAGCTCGTCAAAACACATCTAACGGTAGTTAGATCATCCAAATCAGTCTGGTGAATAGTGAGATATTGTCGAAAACGATTGACTGACTATATAAAATCTTCATGTAAAGAGGGCATTCAGAAATAATGTTATACAAGAGGGGTGAGAGGGTCTGACAAAATATAACGTTTTCCCTCTTAAATAGAGGGTCGAAAAAATATAACACAATTTTTTAGAAAAAATTGTTTAAAAACTAATCTACTGGTCCAAATTTAATTATTTTGGAACCATTTGATTCATCTCGGTGAGAGGAGTCGAATGGTACAATTTCATTTCATTTGGATTACTGGATCAAAAGTTATTGGCCAACTACTATTGGTTATTATGTTTTCTTATAAAATAACTATAAAATCAATAGTTTTTTGTGAATAACTATTGATCCAGTAAACAAAATAAAATGATTTTGGTATCATTGGATTTGTCTCACTAAAACGAATCGAATAGTACCTAAATTATCCAAATTGGATCATTGTATTACAATAATTCAAGTTTTTATAAAATTTTATATAGTATAAACATACAGATTTTGAAAAAATTTTTTATATAGTAGAGGGGGTCAAGCGCTACTATGAGGGGGTACATAACGTTATTTATGGATGCTCTAAACAAACATTGTTTACATTACCAAAATTTGCTCAGGGATTACTATTGATTTTTATTATTATTGGATAGTAATCGATTTAAATCCCCTGACAAGGACTATCGATTAAGATAGTAATCGGTAATAATCGGTAATAATTGATAGATATCAGATTAAAAATCACTAATAACAATATTATTATACTGTATACTTATTTTAAATGTTTTACAGATTTTCGCATGTTTTCGCATATTTTCACAAGATTTCGCAATTTAATATAAAATTTTATATTTTTTTATTTATTATTATTATACATTTTATTATATATTATTATACATTTTTTACAAAAAAAATGAAAAAATGACAAAAAAAATTAAAACCAAAAAAAAAACTAAACCCAAAAAAATAATAAAAAAATAAAATCGAAAAAAATAGTAATATTTTGAACTCTTTCGCATTTTATCACATCATACTAGCTCTATATACTTATTTTCTTATCCTGCAGTTAGCAGGACCCCGAAATATACATAGATAGGTCAGGTATGAGTTTGCTTATTTTTGAGGTTTTTTATGCAAATCTTTTCTATTTATAGTAATATTTTTGCTTATTTTTGAAGTTTTTTCTGCAGATCTTTCCTTTTTTAGTAACTCTATAATTAACCTAACCTATCTATGTATATTTCGGGGTCCTCAGTTAGCTATTATTTCTTTTCTTCTTTGTTTTAACTATTAATATTCACTTATATTTGCTAATATTCGCTTATATTTACTACTTCCTAAAATAAAAAAATAACCAAAAAAAATGAAAATGAAAAAATAGTAATATTTTAAACTACTTTCACACTTTGTCACCACTTATTTTTCTTACCCTGTAATTAGCTATTATTTCTTTTCTTTTTTGTTTAACTATCATATTCACCTATATTCGCTCATATTCGCAACTTTCTAAAAAGTGCTGTAAAAAAAAACAAACAAAAAACAACCCCGAAAAAAATAACAAAAAACAAAAACAGAAAAAAAATTATTATATTTGCTTATATTTGCTCATATTTGCTTATATTTGATTATATTTACTTATATTCGTGACTTCTTGCAAAGTGCCAGAATTCTTGTAAAGTGCCAGAAAAGTCAAGTCGTTTTCTTGCAAAGTTCTAAAAGAAGTAAGTGATAAATAAAATAAAATTAAAAATAAGTAAAAAAAAAAGAAAACAAACAAAAACAAAAATGTAAGCAAACTAAATAAAAAATAAATGAAGCCCCAAGTCTCCATTTTCCTAAAGTAAGAGTTCGTGATCTTGCAATTCAAAAATCATTGAAGGTTTTTACAAAGTGCCGAAATAAAATAAATTAATAAAAATAAACAAAAAAAACAAAAAACATAAAACAAAAAAATAAATAAAACGAAACCTTGCAAAAACTTGAAAAAACTTGCAAAAACTTGAGTTCTTGAAATTTAGAAATTGCTGGAGAAATTAGTTGTGTGTTCTTGCAAAGTATCGAAAGGCTGAGTTGGCTTGTACAAAGTGTTGAAAGTCATTAAATTTTTTGCAAAGTGCTAGTAGTAAAGTGTAGAAATAAAATAAAAAAAATTAAAAATAAAAAAAAAATAGAAAATAAAAAAAAACAAAACAAAATTAAAAAAAATGAACCAAACCCAAAAAAAACAAAAGGAAAATAAAAAAAAACAATGTAAAATTGATAGAAGATCTAAATTATAAACAAAAAAAAATAAACAAAGATCTAATCTGATCTTGTAGTACAATTATTGAAAATCATCAAAACATTTCGAAAATATTAGTCAAACATGTTCTTAATATGATTCAGATTACAAATCTACTGATCCCAAAATATTTCGAAAGTATTCGAAATATTAAAAAGAAAAAAGAAAGAGAAAAAAAAA
>QKWP01002324.1:12254-47975 GCA_003550325.1 Gigaspora rosea
ATCTTTTTACTTTTCTTTTGCCTTTTTTTTTTCTTTTCTTTTTATTATTTGTAAATTTGGATTTCATTCAGATAGTAGAGGTTTTTCTCAATTTTTTATATTTCCCTTTTTATTTTCTATATGTGTTTTTTTTCATTAGTAGTATCCTTCTACTCGAGAAGCTAGAAGAAGAAGGTTTAAAAAAAGGCAATCATGATAAGGTTGTAGACGTTCTTTAGTGATATATTAATTAGTTCACGCAGATATAGTTAGTATTGAGATAAAGTCTACTATAGCAGATTGAACATAGGTACTTCTTGAAGTAACTGGGTTAGTCAATATTTGTAAATTAGATAAGAAATTTTATTTCTGTAATGCTAGCAACTAAGCAGTTAACCAAGCATCTAATAAAGTATTAGCATGATTGCTGAATTAAAAAAAAAAAAAGAGAGATTTTATATAGTTGGCCAATGTTTTTCAACGATATTTCGCCATCCATCAGGCTGATTTGAATAATCTAACCACTGTTAGATGTGTTTCAACGAGCTCTACAACTTTCAATTAGTAGGCATATATTGTTAACTTAGTAAAAAAAAAGTTTTAGATAGAACACACCACATTTTGCCTATAGTAATTTTCATATATAATCTCTATTACAGATTTTTATATAGTTGACCAATCATTTTTCAACAATATCTTGCCATTCACTAGAACGATTTGGATAATTTAACCACCGTTAGATGCATCTTGACAAGCTCTACAACTTTTAATTTGTTGACAAGTACCATTAACTTAGTAAGAAAAAAGTTTTAAATGGAAGTATGCTATATTTTGCCTATAATCACTCTCTAGTTGACAGGTAGATTATCAATTAAGTAACTTTTTTAAGGGTAGAGTATAACATTGATCATTTTCATATATGATCATCATACAAAAAAATTTTTATATAGGGGCAAAAATACGCCATTGATAAGGCTTTTCGAGAACACAACCAGTTTTAGCCAAAATTTTGTGGCACATAGGTCAAAACCTTTTATTTATGGCAGTGAAATTTAAAGCCACATATTATATTTAAAAAAATCAACTTGTATATATCATCAATTTTCCTAGGACGATTGAGATTTTCCTAGTTAGTACAAAAAAAAATTTTTATTCCATCAGATTTCTAGAACACGTGATTCCCGATCATGATTGGATAACAGTATAATCGTACTCTATATCCTTCTTTCGTGTTAGAAGGCTGTTAATATTTATAGATTCGGTAATGGTTAGTTTGTTAATTGAATGATAGTTAAAAATGATATTTATGGGATAAGTTCACCTTTTCTCTCCCTTGCTTTCTTCAAAATGAAGCAATTTAGGCAGTTCTAGCATAAGCCCTATTTTCTTTTTCTTCCACAATCACTTCCATTTCGGTAGGGATAAATAATCAGCTAGCGTAAATTAGTAAATGGTCAAAAGTAAATTTTTCAATTTCGCAGAATAAAATATCCTCTGCTTCTGCTTGGCTTAAATCTAATTTTTGAGTTAATTCTTCATCGGTTAGGTTGTTTTTTAACTGGTAAAAAAGAATTTTCTTGCAAAGTTTATGTTTTGCTACTTGGAGTGGAGTGGGATTTCTTGGCATAATTTCTCTCTCGTTTTTAGGATCTTCAATTTTTTCTAAGTATTTTTCAAATTCTTGTTCTTCTTTATTTACGATAATATTATATTGTTTTTATGAAACCATTTTCTTTAACCAAACATAACAAAAGCCGTCAGGAAAAGCAACCCCAGAATTCGCTTCCAGTCAATTTGGTTTTTCTTTCTGAGCAATGTCGTGCTAATATTTATGGATTTGGAGCAATATCAGATGTGCTAAGTGGACAAAGGCATTTTGACAGCTATGATTTTGCAAAAAAATTTGCAATGGGTTACGGTTTGGATTTGCTTCCGGAATTCCTGATTGCGATGTTAAATTGGTAGGCTTTAGTTTTTCTTGCCTTTTTAACGTTTAGAAAGAAATGCAAAATGCAGTGTCAGGGATGTTTACAAATGTATTCTGACGTTTATGTAGATTAAGGGTAGATTTTGGACAAGATATAGTTTATACCAAAATTTCGCAAGAATATGATTTGCAATGGTTTCGGCCTGTATTTGTCTCTAGAACTCTGGTTGCTATATTAAATTGGTAAGTTTAATGTTTTTTTTTCACATCTTTATATTATTTTCAGGGCAGTAAACTATTACTGTATTAAGAGGATTTGAAGTTCTATTGTCAGTTTCAAGTTACGAATCATGATCACTTTGGGCGATATATTTGAAGGTATGTTGGGTCGTGAATTTTTTATGATTCCGATTATCTATTAGGATCAATCTTAAATATTGCCACTGCCTTCTGACAACCTATAATTATCGTAATTATGTAGGCACAGCTATAATAAATCATGGTTATATTCAAATCAGCGTTAAACAACTTTTAAGTCTTGCGAAGATGATAATTCTTGTGTACAAAGAAATTGATATGAGAATGTGATAATAATAATAATAATAATAATAATAATAATAATAATAAATAATAATTAATTATTAATAATTAATAATAATTAAATAAAATAATTAATAAGAATAATAACGATATGGTACCGATTAAAAATAAATGTTTTATTATTTTTTTATTATAGTTCATTGGTCTTTATGTTATTAACAGACCAGTTTTTATGAAATTACATTTGTTTTTTTACATCTCAAGTCGGGCGAATCTTAATAAGCTAAAATATGACGATTAAATAATTAATATTAGTAGTAACTGAAAACAACTTTCTCAAATACAAAAATTTACTTATCTGGTTTGTTTCCGTTGTTACTATGAAACTTTATCTTCCTTAATTTTTCTCGCCATCCCTGCGCTATTATGATTTGATTGTCTTACTTTGATTCCTGCTTTGATCTCTCTTAAACCATTAAACTGTCTCACCATAATTATTGTTCATCCCTTCCTGAAATATAATCCTTATACCCATTCTACGTTATTACCATATATATTCATTATACTGAGATATAAATGCGTTAGGGTATAATCGATAGATTCCCAGCATACAAGTTAGACCTAGAGCATTCTAACTCTTTTGGTGACTATATCACACCCAACTAAGAAGTCCAGCTAACGTGTCCTTTGAATTGCTCCTGTTAATACCAGATTCCCACTTATTTTCAACAATCTGCTAGCAGGGTATAGAGCATTTGGTGACTATATTACGCCCAACTAAGAAGTCCAGCTAACGCATCCTTTGAATTACTCATGTTAGCCCTAGGCTCACACTTATTTTCTGAAATCTGTTAACCTGATGAAGAATTAACGAAGGGTTGAAGATTAATGCTTCGGGTATAAAGCCTTAATCCAGATCATATGGGCGGATTTGATTCATATGATGATGGGTTGTTATATTGTATATTACTAATGTACAATATAACAACCCATCATCATATAAATCAAATCCGCCTATATGTAATGATGCAAGGGGAATTAATTGAAATAGGTATTAGTAATGGCGGAAGGAAGTTGATCTGATGAATGCATTGGGAGATTCTAAGTAGCAAAAATGTATAAAAAACCAAAGTATTTGCCTTGATTGTATTCTTAGGCTTAGTCTAAATTCTTTCCGAGTTATAAATAACGACTTCTGCTGGCTGAATTATTGTCGCAGTATCTTATTTCACTTTACATACATAATTGCTAATTTCTCATACATAAACATAAATACATTATATCTAACTTATATCGTTTATTAATCTGATCTATCTTGGCACCTATTACCTGTTGCTTTCTCAAGCTTGAAGGTAACACCGTAAACTAGTGTATAATTAAATCATAACTCTTATTAGTCGTTCGCCTCACAACTTGTTAATTATCCCTTACTTCTTATATACCTTTTTGATATAATAAAAATATTTCAATATAAAAATGTCTAAATGGTATAAAGCTTGTATTGATCAAATGCCAGATAAAAGAACCTTGATGGGTACACGAATGCACCAATTGTTAGAGAAATTAATCCAAGATTGGACATTTGCTTTCTGCATGGGCATCTAATCGCAATTTCACTTAAAAACAAAACCCTTTCACTTGCCGAAACCCCTTTACCTGTTGGAACCCCTTCACTTGCTGGATATTATCACTATAAGCCTAGCACTGAAAGCGAAGACTAGATCCTTTTATTACCTGGATATTCAGTTTTTTTTTAGAATGGCAGAAAAAATTTTTAAATTTAGCATTTTATTTAAAAATTACTATCTCAAATTTATATAGAGTAATTATAAAGTTGGTTCGGATTTAGAACAACCATTCAAGACCAAATATGACTATCGACTTTTTAAAAGCGCAATGGAAAAATATAATCCAAACAACTCACGCTCTTTACCTTATTTACTTGGATTTTTAGAAGCTGATAATGTTAAGCTCTTAAAAATGACTATTAAGGAACATTATCCAGACATATATTCAAATATTGGATCCAATTATAAACGAGCGGAAAAAGCATCACAAGATGAAGTCCAAATGCGAAAAGATATAAAGAGAAAGAGCAACGAAATAAATGAAATAATAAATAAGGCTTCGCAAACAACAGAAATTCTGATAGAGCAAAATATACGTTTAGAAAAAAGCGGTAAGACTTTATTAGCAGAAGATACCAAAGCCTTAATGGTGGAATACAAAAAAAGCAGGAATCAAGTCTATAGTCTCAACCGGAAAATAGTTCACCTACAAAAATGCATTGCAGAATTAGAAAATAAGTTAGATGAAAAAATGGAAAATGCCGATGAAGTCGATTTATTAGAAAAAAGTATTAGAAATGCGATTGAGTCCGCTCAACTTAGCTTCACATTGTTGGTTTCTACAAAAGAGTATTTTTCACTTGTATTTGCACAGCTTTGTCCTAATTGTAATAACAATAGTATTACAAATAAAGAGTGGGATATAATGTCAATTGGATTTCAAATTAAATGCACAATAGAATGTAAAAAATGCAATACTATTTATGAACATTCCAATGAAACGCAAGAAATTTGTTTTTCAAAAGCTGTAGCCGCTGCTGGGCTTGCAGGGGGGATATCTCGCAATGCAATTCAAAGCTCATTAGCTACAATGGGGATTACGAACCATATATGGAAAAATACATATCATCGTTATCAAAAAATGTATTCCACTCCTCTCATTGATGATGCAAAGTCAAGTGCAATAAATGCTCTAGAAAAATGTATCGAATATGCAAAAATACAGAAGAAAAAAGGACTCTCTGTAGCATTTGATTGTTCTTGGGCTCACGTACGGAATGCTAGCCAAGCTAGTGGAGAATTCATATGTCAGAAAATACTGCCCGGTATTATAATTTATTTTTTACTTTAATATAGTCTATAAATAATCAACTAATTACAAATTTTTATTATAGATTATTTTCATAAACCAATTGTAGCTTTCATGTAGTTCAGAAGGCCAGAGTTGCAAAGGATAATAAAACTGGGCTTACCAATACACTTAACTCAGACAACTTTGAAAAATCTTCAAGGCAGATAGAACATGCCATCTTAATTGAGGTATTGGACCAAGTTACTGATAAATTAGAAAATGCAGATTTACATTTGGAAGTATGTGTTGATGGTGACTTGGATTCAAATAAAAGCTTGCTTATATCCCTGTTGTGACTAAGATTTTTGCTAACCTAAAACATTTAACAAGCAATATTAGAAAAGCAATATGTCGTAAAAATAACTCATTTCAAGTATTTGAAGACCATATAATGTAATAGTTTTGTGGGTGCATTTATTCAGCAGCATTGCGTGCAGAAGCCAATAATCCCTTTGCACCAAATAAAGGAGAAATACGTAAGATACAGGTGGATGGCCTTATCTGACATCTACAAAATGATCAAACAAGTTGTTGGTCAGATGTATGTTGGATAAAAAATGATCCAACAATTATATTAAAAGAGCCTACTCTTAGTCACTCATTGCAAAAAAAAATTGATGAATTCCAAAAGTTTCTTAATACAATTTGCCGTTTACCTTCTGGTCAAAGAATGGCCACATTAAGCAGAACATCCCAAAATGAAGCATTCAACCGGGTAAAATTAGTATATCTAGATAAAAAAATTGATTATTGGTAGTCATATGCCACGCGGCATGCAATAGCAGTTATATATTATAATGAAGGATATACTTATCTACTTTCTACACTTCGATAAATCTACTGTGTAAAACCTTTCGAGTCAGAAGACCTGATCAAAATTGGTATAATAGAGAATGAACATTCTGCACAGCAACAACTGAACGTAAAAAAGATTCAAGAACGTAATCAAAAGCGAGCTGAAAACTTTGCCAATGAATGTATTGAATTGGCTGGTTTTGATTTCAGTCAGGTAAATTTTATCATAAAAAAGATAATAATTTTGAAACTTCGATTGATTTGTTAATAACAATTCAATAAACAGGATTTGGTTCCGTATAAGGAGAAAGCACAGGATCGGCTTCTCCATAATGAGTTCTATCCCTCCTTTGCCTCCTAATTGTAGACTATGATGTGATTGCACGATGTCTTGGCTGCCATGCTTTTCCAAGGTGGAAAAAAGGCCTGTGCTCATTATGTTATACTTATTTAATATTCGATTGGAACGAGAGAATTCTAAAATGGAACAAAGGAACGTTAACTTTCAATATAGTGCAAGATGAAATACATCAACCTCAGAATTTAACACAACAAATCGAAGAAATAGCAAAGAATATTTTCAAATATCATAATTTGAGACCTGGACAAATAGTTGCTGTGAAATACTATATTGAGGAAAAAAAAGATACTCTTGTAGTTATGAAAACTGGTGGTGGAAAATCATTTTGTTATGCAGCTTCAGCTATTCTTTTTCATGGCCTTATGATTGTTATTTCGCCATTAAAATCTTTAATACAAAGTCAAATGGTTTGTATAAATATTAATTAAGTTAAAAAAAAAATAATTGATAAGGGCCCTGACATTTATTATGTAATTTTTTAGGGGGTGGAGGGTCGCACGAGTACTATAGTAATATTTTACATTACACATAAGTATATAGTATAGAAATGAAAAACCGGTTCCATATCTATGCATGATCATCAGAATAGTTCTGATTGACTAAGCACAGATGTGATTATTCACGAATAAGTTACATAGGATGTGTCGGATAAAATTCAATACTTTTAGTATAATAGTATCGCTATCGCTCTTAGCTTCGATTTATTATCTGTTATTAGAAACGTTAGATTTTACTAGATCGCCAAATACTTAGGAATATTTATTGATATATATTGTATAATGTACTATTTTTTAACAACGATCAATAAAAATAAAAAAAAAATTTAATTTCCTCAAATTCCAAGTTATATCATTTACAACTCTATATCCGACATAGAATCTCTTAGTTTAGGTAAAATTTCATCCAAAGTACCATGCTTGGATCTTTGTGTTGGCAGAAGAAAAAAATCATCAAGCGTTGAATTTTGGCTTCTTGGTTGTGCCTTTGGTCGTCCTCGAACAGAAGGATGCACTAATCTTTTGTGATTTGTCAAAAAAGCAAGAGTGGGAAAATACTTTTGACAAGTAGGACAGCAGAGACGTGAATAAGAATTTTTTTCAAGAGATGGACAATGAGCATCATAACCTGGAATTTTCAGAAGATCATAATACTGAAGTAAGTGGATAGGGTTCGTATAATGACCATCTTTAGCTCTAGTAACAGGTGGCAAAAAACCATTATAGCATTCAAGAAACTCCATCACTTCTTTTGATCTAAACACTCCACAACAATTAATATCTTTGCATTTTTTAATATCAGTAGAATATGCGCACAAGTTGCAGTGATTTTCAATCCAGAACCATGGAATAAAACATTCAGGTGCTTCATCTTCCTTTTCTATATTTATTTGGTTTTGCTTTTCTTGCCTTTTTAATTCTTCGATCATTTCCTTTTCTGAACCCTCGAACTGTAAATTATTAAATGGATTTGTAAATGTATCGACATATTGAGTACGAACACACTTTCCAAAAATTAAATCATGACTCCAAGCATCGCAAAGAATTTTTCCAGCATATCGAAAATTTTGAACAGCCAATTCAGGATCTATAATTTTGGCTTGTGAATCTAAATGCTTGCCGAAGTGATCAACTGGTAAGGTAATACCTGCAAGTTTTCCAGATAACGTCGCCATCCCTCTTTCAACGGAATTATATTTTGACTGCCCCGGAGCATGTGTTCGTACACTTAAATAATCCAAATCAAATTGTTTAAATAACTGACAATACACCTTTATGTTTTTTAAATGCTTAGGATTTTCGTCTGGCCCACCGTCTACTAGTAATATCCAAATAGGTTTAATTTGTTCATTAAATTTTAAAACATCATCATATTGAGGATCCAAAGTAAGGCTTCTTAGATCCTGCATATGTGTAAGGGAGGATGTACCAGTAGGCCATTGAGATCGAATGAAAATTGCGAGCTGACCTGTCTGAATTTCATTATTTAGTTCATTTGGCTTTATTATTAGGTACACAGAAGGAATTAATTTTTGTCCATGCCCTACAGGAAAATCATGATCGGCTACAACTACAGGTTCATTAATTGACTGTAAGGTTTGAAAAGTTCGACCTACAGCAGGTACCCCGAGACCTACCTTTGCTTTATCGTCTTGAGAAACAATAATAGACATATCAGAAAACATAGAAGCAAATTGTTTTGCATACTTAACAGATGCAAGACAATAATGTCCGTCAGGATGTTCTTGAGTATCTGTACGTGAAACCCCAGCTACGGCAACCCATGCTGGATGTCTATGTGCTTTTGCAGCAATTGAATTAGCCCGACGAGGTAAAAGATAATTATTTAATGTTGTTCGTGCCATATAAATATTATATCTCTCCTCTAAATTCTTACGTAAATTTTCAATAATTCTTACTTTAATCACCTCTTTTCTCCTTTTTGGATCAGCTGATCCAGATTCAACAGAAGTATGTATTTGGTCATGTAGGTCTGGGTGTTGAAAAAGCAGTGATGGACGGCCAACCTTATCATACCGAACTACCTCCTGATTTTCAGTAAGCATTTTGAGCTTCTTTTCTCTGCAGTTTTGAGCGTATTTTGCATTCCTTTTTAATTTATTTATTTTTTCTTTGTTTAATTTAATTTCTGATTCGGCCTTTTCTATTTTTTCATGCATTTCATGTAAAATTTTTATATCACTTGTAATTTCACAGATTTGCCTCAATTCTGTGATTCTTTTTTCAATTAATTCAATTTCTTTAGCTATTTTTTTTTGAGCTGTTGCATTAATAGGGATTTCTAATGTATTCTCAATTGGAATAACAGCAGGAAGTGGAGAAACAGGTTCTACTTCTATTACAGATCTAGGACGGCTTGCTTTTACTGTTGGTATGTTATAACGATCAATTGGAGTAGTCAGATATTCCTTGATTTTGTTATTTATTTCTAATGCACTTTTGCTTTTAATTTTATTCCACTCTGCTGCTGCGTCACAACAAATATTTGCACGGTTTGGAGAGCTATTCCCTGTTCTGACCATAATACTATATGCGTAAGCATTAGTAAATTCCATATACTTATTAACGGGCGAATTGTAAATTGACTTTTTATTGAAATTTGGACTAATTAAGTAAGTTTGACGGCTCATTTTTTTTAATTTTAAAAAAAGCAAACATGGGAGATTTTTTTTTATAAATTAATAAATTCTTTTATGATAGATTATTAAGTGAAAACGTTAATACACAATAATTTATGTTTTTAATTGATCTAACCCGAAGGTGGGTTATTTTTATTATTTACAGTGTTTTTATATTTTTTTTTTAGATACATATTTACTGTATTTTATTTAATCTAATTGGCTCTTTTAAGCATGGCTAATTCATCTTGTTTTAATTTTACCACTTTTTTATTACACATTCATGGCTACTAAAACTTACATTTTCATGTGCATTTACATTAGCCTTGATTGAGCTCAATTTTGGCTTAATTTATTTCTTCTTTTCTTGTTCTATCAACGATTATATAGCTCTTTTATTAATTGCTTTTTTAGGTTAGCACCTTCATGAATCACATGGTAAAAAGTTATAGTATAGGTGGGCCGGAATCATATTTAAGTATGAATGAGATTCTATATATTTATTAGCTTCAGATAAGAGGCTGGAACCGGTTTAATAATTCGGGTTTATCACGTGAATTTTGTGATATTTTAGAATTTAATCCAATTAAATTTTAAAATATTACAAAATTCACGCGAAAACCCCGATTATTAAAACCAGTTCCAACCTCTACTTCAGATTTCTGAAATGATAAAGCTTTCACTTTATACATTTACTAGTATCGTGGACAAAATTTTCTGTATAAGGTAGCTTGGCTGCTGCATGTTGTAAAAAGTTAGATTGTGGTTTGTAATTTATTAGATCGAGATTAACACGATTTTCAGAACTTTTATTTAAAGAATATGAACTTTACCTACTTGTAAAGTTCATATTAAGTAAGTTTGGATTCTAGCTTCATCCGCTTTAGATAATCTTGAGATTAGAGCATGGCTAGTATATAATATTAAAATAAGCTTGTATGTTGAATCGATGTTTGGGTCATTTCTAGTATGTGTGTATATTATTGATATAGAAAATGATATTTTTCTAAAAACGGTTTCATGGGCTGCATGCAATTTAAATATATCATTTATAAATGCAAATTTTTATAAACGAATATAATGTATTAGTAATTTATGTACATAATATTTAGTTGATTTTTTTATAAATGCGTTTTTTTATACATGTGGGTCACATGATTACTATATTGAATTTTAATTGGCTAGTTTTATTATAATATATTTATTATAGTCTTATGTGGGGGTGGGGGGGTTAGCTGCTATATCAAATCGATATTACGTAATAAATGTCAGGGCCCTTAGGGGTAAAAGTACTCTAAACTGTATAAATTCAATTGAATAAAATTAACTATCGCGAGAAAGTTATCCTATATGCAATATATATAATAAATAAACGGTTAAAGACAGTTAAACAAATAATGGTGCCAATCCCATCAAAGCAACATGACTAGTCAAGACGTAATAATCGATAAAAGCAACATGACTGATCAAAACATATGATCGATCAAAGTAACGTAACTGGTCAAGACATAGTGATTGATCAAAGTATTGATCCATTATGCATATAATTGATCAATGATCGATTAACAAAAATTTGATCGATCTCCATCTCTAACATAAGCAGAGACAATGATTTTCTGCGATGCTATTGGGTCAATTCCGTCTGTGCTAAAATACCAATTCTGCAAATAAAATTAATTAATTCTGCACAGTTTCCATTGTATTTCTATAGGTTCTGTATGGTTTCTGCAATATTTTTTTATTGAAAAAATTTTTTTTCAAAAAAAAGATTTTTTTTCAAAAAAAAAAGTTTTTTTTTTCTCAAAGAAAAAAATTTTATTAATAATAAAATTCGATTATTTCAAATAAGCAAAAAGTTTTGCCCGACCATACTCGTATTTCAGGTTTATTTATTTTCTATATCAGAACTTTTTAGATGTTATATTTTAAGAACCTTGTACCTATAAAAAAACTAAAAAATTTATAAATCTCTATTTTCTGCGGCAACTCCATGCTATTCTTAATATATTCCATGTTTACAACCTAATTCCGTGATTTCTGCGGCATTTCGTAAAAAGCAGAAAATCAGTGTCCCTGAATATAAGCTGGCTTTTTTGTTGGTTAAAATATTTATAAGTAACAAAGTAATATAAAAATAAGCAAAGTTATCAAAAAAATATGAAGGTTAATATTTTTTTTCTAAAAAGGTTTTTTTTTAAAGACAAACTGGATTTGGATCCATAACTTGGATCCTAAACCAAATTTAGATCTTAAAAATATCTACCCAGTTTGGTTCATATAGAACATTAGAGACATGAATGCAAAAATTATATAAGTACTACAAAACTGTTGCAAAAAATAGGGGTTTTTGTAATTTTGATTGATAATTGGCCAAAAGCTATTATTACTCTAGAAAGGTGAATAATAGATATTTTATAATTAATACTCTATACCAATATATGTTATTTTGAAAAAAAGCTACTTAAATATATATATAAGTATCAATATAGCTTTTATCTCAAATCATTATAAAATCAAATATATAATATTGAAGTGATTAGTATAATATAAATTAAATTTATATCTAGTATTATATAAAAAATTTATTATTAAAAATTTTCTATATAACATTATAAATTTTTTAGTGCTTTTATTATTAGCTTAGCAATAACAATTATACATATTTATCTATTTTACTCTTTATTATTGTAAACTATTGCTAAAGACTATAAAATCAGTGTTTATATAGAATTCTATCATATCCATAAAAGAGAATCAAAGTTCTCTTATTATGCAATTCATATATTTTAAATTACAATATATTCAATGTTGCAAATTTAACAACCAAAAATTCAGTAATGCATTACAAGAAACTAAACTATAGAGACATGTGAAGCGTTGGACCAGAGGGTTTAAATAGACAATCTCCTAGTTGGGTTGTAGGTATGGCAACTAGTGTAAAACCTTCGGGCGGACTACTTAAATTAAACAACCAAAAGTTGTACGTGTGGCTAGTTGTACTCTCATTCAATGTAACTCAATTGTGGGTGCGCCCAAAGAGGCGCCCTTGATCCACAGGCTTGATTAAATAAACTCTCACCCAAAGCGGGAACTTTAACACAAAAAAAAAAAAAAAAAAAAACTAAACTATAGAGCAAAATTTATATTTTATTCGAAAAAATTTACCAATTAATTTAAGAATTTATCCAGCAAACAAAGTAAAAACATCCAATTAAAAAAATTATTTTTTTATTAAATAATATAAAAAATGGCTCTATAGCTTTATTGCAGTAGTAAGTAAAAATGAAAAAAATATAATAGCAACCTATGTATTTAAAAAAACGAGACTCTAATTTTATATAAAATGTCTAATCCATCAATCGAAATCTTTGATTAAATTATTATAATATAATTTTGCGACAGGTTCCACCAGGAGTCTAGACACTTTTGCAGTAACGTGCCCATCACGTAGTGTGGCATCTTCGGATTAACTTTTTGGCTTTATTGTTAAGGTTAGGGTTAGGGTTCATGTATATAGCCTTAGAAGGTCCCTATATATATGTAAAATTGCATTCCGGACATTTTTATATGGTTTTTAAGGCTGATTTAAACACTAGTTTTCGAGTATTTTCGCTCTTTTCTATTTTTTTCTTCTTGTACACGTGTTTTGTTTTGATGTCAGACTGATCCGGACAATCAAAATTTACATTCTCCGATTGGTTAATTCTCATGTGCCACGTCACGTTACTGCAAAAGTGTCTAGACCCCTGGTGCGGTTGACATGTTCGGTCTGATGATCGATCAAGTGATCGATTAGTGATTTTTGGTAAGCATGAAGTAATTTTCATAAGATACATATGAAATGAGAAATGGAGTAATTCATTTTTGCACAGACGGAATTGACCCATTAGCACCGCAGAAAATCATAAGATTTTCATATGAAAATGCTAAAAGAAAACAGGTTTACCGTACGCCCACTGACTATAGTACTGTAGTATCATAATAGTCCGTGGCGTACGGTATATGACGCCATTCATGTGATTAAATTAAAGATTTCAGTAGGGTGTCCAGGATTATGATCATTTGATGGATTTTCCAACTCTAATTATTTTATATAATGCAAGATTTCGACGATCTGTCTGTGCTTGTATTGGCAGCAATAAGAATATATTTAACGCTCTAGTCAATTTGTTTCTTTTTGGTCATACGCTTTTAGCTATTGTGATTTGTTGAGACCTTTTTTGCCTTTGATCTGCCTCCTTTTTTAGCCAAAATTTAGATATAAAAGTAAATAAAAGGTTTCACAAAATTGAAACGATTTTATATATACTCTTGTGCCCTTGCCCTCTCTGAGCTATGCTTGCTCTGTGCTATGTCTGCTTTGCTCATGCTCTTGCCCTTGCCCTTGTACCCCGCTTCGTTTTTCTACGCTTTGAATAACAGGTATATTTATATACCCAGGTTTTTTTTTTATAAATTACACAATTACCTTTTTAAGTAATTTCCCTCTCCTCATCAACAAATCTTGATCATTCAGGTATTATGCCCAACTCCATGAACCCCTTGATGTTACTAACTTTTTTAAGTATCACAAACCCTGTATTAAACCAAATCCATAAAATCTAGATAACCAAAATTCATCTTTGTAATCTAATCGAGATACAATTCGATCATTTTTCAAAATACTTATAGTTAACATTTAATATTACGATATATATCTCTAAAAATACAATACGATCTGTTTCGATTTAAAATATATATTTAAATATTATTTGTCGTTAATAATTTAAAGTATTTAATATTATATAATTGTTTTTAATAATTATAAAATTTTTTTTTTAATAATGCTACGTATTTCATATAAAATATCATTATGCTAAATTTCTATAAAGAACAAAAAATTGGGTACTAAACTTGATCAAAACATGATGTCCCTATTAATCCCAAATATTATGCTTACTATTTTTTCCGCATAATCTCATCCAAGCTATTCAAGAATCATCTAATAAAGGAAAACAATCACATCAAAAGCATTTACATTTTTATACGTATTTATTTTCTACAAACACGTATGAAATGTCGTTATCGCAATCCTTATGTAAGATTTCTATAAAAAAAAACCATTAGTTAACAAACTTGATTAAACCACATCTCCTGATTATTACCAAATATTGAGCTTACTATTTTTTTACGCGAAGCTGCTCAAAACTAATCTAATAAAGGAAAACAATCTCTTCAAATGCATCTATATTTCTTCAAATGCATCTATATTTCTATACACGTTTATTTTTTACAAACAAACACCCCAATCTTCGTATGCACATTATTTAGTAATATTTCTATACACATTCATTTTCATGAATTATCATATTATATAATTATATACAAATAATAACGAACAAGATTTTATCAAATTATGTTCGCCAAGCCCCATCTAAGTTCAACTCGTATACATTTCCATCTCTTGTAATAAACCTGAATAACACTAACTTTTATATTTGTTCATGAATGATTTCCAAAAAAATCTATGCCTAATACTATATCATATTAAAATAAGAAATTAGTGTTATATTTAAAAACATTACGAACATGAAAAAATCCAATTTGATTAAAATTCTAAGTATTATCTAAACAATGCTCATTTTTTATTACTTCTTTGATTATATATTGAAATATAATAAAATAATTGCGTTTTATATTTCTTTGGGGAAAAATTTTAAAACCAGTATTAACAAGAAAAAAAATTTAAATTAGAAAATATACAATTTAAGTATACACAAATAAGATTCTACGCAAACATATTAAAACATGTCCCATCTTGTATCATCCTCGCCTACCTGATAATGCTATCTCAACTCGTGAAAAAACTCTGAAAAAAGAAGTTACATTCTGCTACTATTGACATATCAAAGATCGATATCATAAAATTCGTTTTAATCACCTCTAATCAAAAATCATTTGTTCTTATGTTGACCTAAACATTCTCATTTATATAAAAGAAACGATTAATCAAATAAAATCAATATCAAATTCAACACTTAATAACATAAAGTATCCCCATATCAAACCGATTTCGATTTCCTATATATCATATAAAAGTTCTTTTTTTATTCATCCAAACTATGTCCTCGGTATTCATATCTTTTTGCTTCGTCAAAACCGTTTCTGTAAATGAAAAATTCTTAACTGGAAGTGCTTTATATCATGTAAGCAATAAAGAAGATGAATTTAGACAATTTAATTACAAGGGTTTTACCGCAACTCCCGAAACTTTAATCGAAAACTTTGAAAAAAATTCTATTGTTCTTATGATTGGATGCTATGTTTATGAAGATACTGAATATGTATTTGTAAAACTTATTAACTTTCTATCAATACATTAATCTCCTTTACAGTACTAACTTTACCATAAATTAATTAAAGCTTACCCTAATTCAAACTGTTCCTATTTCTTCCTCCACTAATGACGACACGCTTCTTCCTGAAGACCTCCCTTATACGTCTCCGCTCCTCTTATTCTCAGCTCCAGTTCTTCATAATTCTTTCTTATCTCTTGGCAAGGGTAGAGAATGCTTTATATTATCAAAGCGTTTGTATAATGGAGTGAACAACCATAGAAACATCGATGCCAAAATTACCGTATCCTATGACAATTCAAACAACCGATATGACGCTATTAAAAATAATTTAAAAAAGACTGTTATGTCTGTTATAGGTCAATTAAGAATCGGTAAAACAAATACTCCCCATATTATCGCTTCGGATGTTGAATGGAACTATGCTGGTACCGATTCCAAACCATCCAATACTTCTAATGGTGGAAAACAAAAAACCAAACAAAGTTTCGATAACCTCCTTAATAGTATCGAAGAAAAATATGCAAATATGAATTCCAAATCCCCAAATAAAAAGCAAAGAGTCAATTTGACATCCACCGCAAGATCAAATGCATCGATCGAAAAACCAACAACTACCAATGTTTTGAATAGCGTTAACGAGATCAAGAACCGTGCCCCTACATCACAAGAATCTGCTAAAACATCCACTGATCATGAAATTAACATCGATTAAAATTTTTTAAACTAAAAAATTATCACCTGTATATTGTACTTGCTTATAATCAATTTTCTTCTATAATTCATCTAATAAAATTATCGAATATCCTTCTGTTTCATATCTCTTTTATCAATCTCTATATTTTTTAAAAATTTTTAATTAATGTTCAATAAATAATTATATCACAAGTCACATAAAGTAATAAATTTACCCTCAAATATCATATAACATGACATCGAGCTTCGCTACCAAAATTTAATAATTAATCAATAACCGTTAAAAAAAAAATTAATATAATAAAATAAGCTTGTGTTTCATATCTCTATTATCAATCTCTATATTTTTTAGAGATTTTTAATTAATATTCAATAAATAATTATATCACAAGTCACATAAAGTAATAAATTTCCCATTGAATATCGTATAACAAGACTTCGAGTTTTACTACCACCATTTAATAATTAAATCAATATCCGTTAAAAAAAAAATTTAATATAATAAATTAAAATAAACCAAAATGATTCACCTTCATAAAACACGTTTTACTATTCTAAAAATTTCAACTTCCCTCTGTTTCGTCTTGTAAAGAATGAATTTATATCTATTACATTAAACAACGATTAATCATTAATATTATTATTAATTTAATAAATCAAGACATAAATCAATAAATAAATAGAGAAAAAATTATATATACATCAATTCCGTACCCAAATCTTCAATTCAACTTCCTAATAACAATTTTTTTTCAAAAACTGCCTCTTTCAAACAAAATAAATACAATTAAATAAAACTTAATAATGCCCAATTATGAAATTCAAAGCTTTCCTCTAATTACTTTTCAATTTGAAACACCTGAGAATTCTGAAACTTCATCTAATTCCCAAAACCATCGCTCTTTTGATTCGTACATATTTAGAAATGAAATAAACCAAAACTTACCAAATGCTCCTGCACTAGACAATAATAGATTTTTATCTATAAACTCATTACCACCTCCTAACCTTAATATTTTTTTTCAACGAGCTAATCTTCAATGCCTTCTCAATGATTTTCAAACAAAAATATTACCTGATCATCCACACATTCCTTGTGCTTACTGTTCAATACTTATGATGAAATCTTCCGTTCATTGGGTTCCTTATGACCATGATCTTTCTTATCCGTTAACTATTGCTTTCGATATTCCGATCCACACTAGAATAAATAGGCGAAATAATGAACAAGTTGCTACCTGTAAATCATGCAAAAATCAGAATACACGTCGCCATCCTCCTATATTAACACCCGTTCCTTCTGAAATTGAAATTGTTCCAATGTTACATAGAAGATATCTTTCTCCCGTTCACTTGAACTGCTCATTAGGCCGTGCTGCTGGTACGAATCCATACACAAATTATCGACATCTAGAAGGAACAATAGGAATTACTCATAACTATCGAACTCTGCAAATATACTCCGGATCAATCGGTGCCTATCTAAATGCTAATGAGCCTCCAACTTGGTTCCATTCCTCACTTATTCCTGCCTCAAATTGGCTTAAACAAAACAATCCCCTCATTAAAGAATATCAATCAAACTTAATTACTACACACCCATCACCAGAAACCCCCGTCCCAATCCCATTACCCTTAGCAAGGCAATCGGTAACCAACCATATAACTTCTTTTGACACTTACCGAAGTGTTCTTCCAGATGAAAGACCTTGTCCACCAGATTTAATCGTTCCCAACGTTCCTTTTCCGCGTGAAATTCATGATCAAGATTCTCATCATAGTCGACTAATAGCCGGAACAGTAACAAATAACAATACAACATTACCCATTCTCTTTAATAACCCCAATTTAGAGGCTTTAATTTTTCCTGATTTGTTCCCCAGAGGTCGTGGTCATTATGAAGATATGAAAATACATTTAAACTTCCAACCATCCATAGATTCTTATGGGAAATACATAAAACTCAGACTATTATGTCCTGATCCCCGATTTCGCTTGCACTGGTACTGGCCACATTGGTCATACCTAAATCTGGAAAAAAAAGAAATTTTCAAAATAGAAATCGCCTATTATCTACACGAAACGTTAATTGTGAACATCATCCTACACGGGCTGATTTAATTGCCCAAAGTTCATATAATAATCAACCTATTCTTGACGAATCAAAAACCACAACAATTCCCTCCCACCTCAGAACTGCTGCACCCTTTTTTAAAAAAAAACAATACCAAGTCAATACAATAATAAACGCTTACGGCCTACCTCAATTATTCTACACAATGACAATGGCTGAAGACAAATGGACCCACTTAAGAGATATTTTGCTTTCAACCGACAATCATGATTCATTACCAAGTAATCGCCCTTTACATGTTTACCTCTTTTACCGTAATTATTTAAATAACATTCATAATAAATTATGGAAAAACCCTCATATTGTCGGCTGGGGAAAATGGGAACATTTCTTTGAACGCGATGAATTTCAGAATAGGGGAACAATTCATACACATGGTTTCGCCTATACTGAAAAAAAAATGCCCCAACTAATCGCACTTAACACTATTCGTGCTGATATTCCTGACCCTAATACTGATCCGATTTATACCAATTAGTCATGACCTTTCAAATACATCATTGCGACCATAGATGCAGATCACCAGGTTCCACCAAAGAACAATGTTCCAAAGGCTTTCCCTAGCCTCTATCTGAAAGGACCTATTGCACATCTGATAACTTACGATATATATATCGTCGCACTAAAGAGGAAGATAGAATGGTTGTCCCTTACCATCCCGAAACACTATTAATCTGGAGAGGTCACATAAATTTTCAGTATATTACATCTAACGGATTTGCTAAATATATGACAAAATATGTAACAAAGGCAGAACCTTCTGAGCTTTTCGATATAGATGAGACAGACGAGTATAGAAAGCATATTATGGCTCGAAGACTAGGTGCTATGGAGCTAATGGTCCTTTTATTACAATATCCATTAACAAGGTGTTCTATCTCAGTACTCTATCTTCCTTCTGCTCCTTCCGAACTCAGACCGAGATCCGTTAAACCTGCTTACTTACTAAATGAAATCAATAACATAGATGATGAAGACGACGAAGTTCCATATTGGGACGATGCAATTGATAAATATTTTGATCGTCCCGATCATGAAACATTCACTAACATGACATATCCCAACTATTTTTATGATTATACTATTGGATCTAGACAACCTAGCAGTACCTCAAATACATTTCGCTGTCGTGACCGAAAAAATAGATTAATAGTAAAAAGAAAATCACCAATTCTTCTAAGATTTACTTCCTACAAAATTGAAGATGGTGACCCCTTCTTTTTCCAACATCTTATAATGAAAATCCCCGCGAGGTCTGAACAAGATCTACTCGGAGGATTTGAATCTTATAGAGACCATTTTCGAGCAATGTTTCCAATAAGATATCATCAAGCAACTGAATCTCTTCGCAAAAGCTATCTAAATCAAAAAAATCACTTATCTGAATCGTATACCTCTATACTAAAGTCTCTCCTCTGTGATTTAGAAAACCGTGACCTATCGGATCTCATTTTCAATCAATTTCTTTTATTAGAAAAACATAGACCATACCCGGACACAAGATCATTATTGTCCATAAACACCGAACAATATCAAGTCTACTCCACCTTATGTAATGTATGGGGAAAATCATTAAATGCAAGATACCCTTATTTTTTTTGACAGGATCAGCTGGAACGGGCAAAACATTTCTATTATATCAGTTGATCTCTTTTCTCCAGTCAAAAAACAAATGTTACCTATTAATGGCCCCTACCGGAGTCGCAGCATATAACATCGGCGGAAAAACCATACACTCTGTACTAAAAATCTGTTTTTGTGACGGACAATATAAAACCCTAATCCACTCCAGTATTGCTGATGAAACGACTTTAAAAAAAATTGAATTTATAATCATAGAAGAAGTTTCTATGGTAGACGGAGACCTATTTACTTTCATCAGTAATATGTTTGCCAAAATTCATAACAATAATCTCATATTTGGAGGAATACCAACCTTAGTAGTAGGAGACTTAGCCCAACTACCCCCTGTAAAACCGAAACATGTATTTCAATCACCAGCCTGGTTACCTTTCTTCCCGCTATATCTAACTATCCCACAACGTCAACAAAATGATATTGAATTTTACAATATCCTACAAGAAATAAGGGTTGGTCGACTATCGGAAAGAACCAAAAGAATTATACAATCAAAAATTAATATGAATAACGACCCTGATAAATTCTACAATACCACACATATTGTCTGCACGCGTCAAGCTGCCCACAATATAAACGATCTCCTATGCACTTATCTTCCTTTCGACCACACTACAAGTGAACCATTTATTTCAAATGCTGAGGATACTTTAGACTTCGAAGTCTTAGATAATACACATTCAATTTCACAATTCAAACATTCAACAAACCTGCCCTGTTCTATACATCTACAAGAAGGAGCCCGAGTCATGTTTCTAAATAATAAACTTTTTGATGATGATATCTGCAACGGTTCAATCGGAATAATAACAAAAATCATTGACCACGAAAATCTTGAAGTCACATTCCCTACTTTTACTAATATAAGTAAAATCATTGTTCAAAAAGAAACTACCTACTTTTATATCGATGGGAAAAGGGCTTCAAGAAAACAATTCCCACTCCAAAACGCCTTTGCCCTTACTGTCCACAAAGTACAAGGTTTAACCCTACCTCATGTGACTACTAGTGTCGACGAAACTATTTTTGCTGAAGGGCAAACTTATGTTGCAATGAGCCGTGCTACCTCATGGGAAAATCTCTGCCTTCTTCATTTTGATCATAAATATCTAAAATGTCCTCGGGCTGCTCTAAACGAATATAAAAGGTTGGAAACAATACATATCAGAGGCCTCCAAAACTTAACCTAATTCTTATCACTTAATGAAATTATTCTAAATTTTTTCATAAGACATTTCTTAATCACCTCATAATTGAAATTACCTAATAAAACATACTTTACAATCAACACTTTCTACGCACGATAATTCATTTGCATTGTATCACCTTAAAAGAAATTAATATTTATCAAAAGTTTAAACATTTGACAATTCAAGCAAAATTATTTTTTATACGTACACACGTACCTACTAAATTTAACATTTTTAATTTCACGAACTATCTGCATTAACGTTCTAAAAATCATCCAACTTAATCCAGCTAATTTCACTTTAAACGTAACTAATCCATTTTAAATAGGAAGTAAAAATTAAAAATTGCAGCCCTTCAATTTTATAACTATATATAGTGTTCGTACTAGTCACACTACTGCATCACGACACCAAATAATACTGTAGCTTATGTTTATTGCACGGGTCTTATGTGACAACCCGTGCTTTTTTCATTTACTTATTAGCCACAGTGCAATAAAATAATATATTGAATAACCCAATTACCCATGCCTTCGTCACAAAATACGAACCCGTGTGTACCTGAGTTATTCACACATACCCATACAATAACAATAAATTATCACTGCAATAGTAGTAATTACTAGTCGTTACGCTCTGTGATTGCAAATAAAACCTACTCTATGTTCATTATAAAAAATATCACGAAAAAAATTGCTAATAAATTCCGAAATATTCCGATTTCATACTATTGTAAAATAAACCTTTTTATAAACAGATATACCCCAAAATTGCCCACCCGCATACCATAACTCACAGCAACTGCACCTGTGCAACGCATATCTTGTTTATCATTATTATCATCTTTATACGTACAACACAGCTTGATAGATTTGATGACTTTCCAATACTAACTTAATATGGGCGGCAATAAGAAACATCTTTATAACATCTACCAATCATATTTTAACCACATGATCTAAATGCTTTTTTTTGTTGCATCGCATAATCCTGGACACCCTAGATTTCAGTGATGTTATTCATGTGATTGAGGCATTGGGATTCTCATATATAGCTTTTTTTTTTTTTTTTTTTTTTTTTTTCCTAACTTCATTGATGTGAACTTTTTTTTCCTTAAATTTATTGTCGTTCTGAAAGCACGCCCCCATTACCTTGAGCAGGACACGGCTCTAGGGTTTTACCCTATAGGGTAAAACACTAACGGCTCGGTATGGGTTTGGACTTTTTTTTTCTTTCTCTCTAAATTCATTATCTCAAATATTCTTTTTCCTTGGATCATTTTTTTTTTTTAAAAAAAATTCATTTTTAAACGCTATGTATGTTGTGCAATGTGTGCAACGTTC
The DNA here is from genome assembly GCA_003550325.1 of Gigaspora rosea. NCBI lineage: Eukaryota > Fungi > Glomeromycota > Glomeromycetes > Diversisporales > Gigasporaceae > Gigaspora > Gigaspora rosea. Next base: position 35,248 of record QKWP01002324.1, read on the forward strand.
TCCTTACTTTTCCCTATAAAATACACGAGTTTTTCCAAAAAAAAAAAAAAGTCTCCGTGTTAGAAACTGAAAAAAAGGTTATCAATCTAAATTCGTGTAACAAACAACGAAACATTTTAACTAAAAAATTTGAGGATATAGCTTATGAAAAACAGTTTAGGTGCGATGGATTGCAAGAAATTTCCGTTTGATGGTAAAATTTTGTTTAGACGTGGTATAATTAAATTATGAAACATTAACTCAGATATACATCAAAAACCTTATTTAGACGCGATAGATTTGTATTTCAAGAGTACACCTCCGCCAGAATGGACATACCTGGGATTTTTAAAAGCAATAAAACCTTACTGTATTATTTCTGAAGCTCGCTCGATAGTTGACCAAAAAGCCATCTGGAGAAAACGGTAACTTACTTATTTAAGTAACCTTAATATTGAAGAGAAAAATGGAATCGCCAAAAAATATGCTGCTTACTTGATTCAACAGGTATGTTAATTTTCTATATCTCTAAATAGCCAAGCGTGAGATCGCGCAACCTGAAGGGGTGTCGTTTCTCTTTAAGGCATGGGGTGTCGTTCCTAGAGCTGCAGACATTAGAATATCAATGAACATTTACTATGACGTTTGACGTGACGTATGTGACGTGACGTTTAATATGATTATATATAAATTTTATATAAATTTTATATGATGTGAAGAGTGACGTACTACCTTGGACCTTCTAAATGTTTGCAGCTCTAGTCGTTCCTCGCATTGTTTCTTGCGGTCTTTTTGCTGTTGTACAGCTTGGAGGGGGTGTCGTTCCTCCAAAAAGACTCTGTGAATTAAGTGTACAATTTCATGATCGAATATTAGTTAATTGCCTCTATTTTTTTTTATAAGAGACGTCCGCCTGAAGAAGAAGATTTCTGGAATGAAGTTAAAATGGAAAAACAACTAATAAACAAAGAGGTGTGTATGGATATTGAATGGAATCTCCTTGATTTAGATTGTAACTTATACCCTTCAACTTCTAAGGCCATCTTCGATAAAAAATCTCAAATGGGTGCATTAGAAGTTCTTGACATTTCACGAACTCAAAAAGTGAAAGAATATGTCAATAAAATTAGTTCTAAAATAGGACTAAAGCGAACTCATAAACAATCATTGACTCCGCCAAACAAGGTCAATATGTAATCTAATTTAATTAGAAAAATATCTTTTGAAACATATCAAATTTATTTTTATTTTTAAATTTATCAAGCATGCAAGACTTTCCGACAATGAAAGTGAAGCTAATGAAAGCACTAGTGAAGATGATTCATTTTTGGATCAAAGAGATCTTAAAGCTATGACTTTTGATGAGTTCGTAAAAGGATTTAAAAACGAGTCAAATTGGAGATTAAAAGATGGACGTCGTATTATTGATGTGTTCACAGCAAACGTTGTTCGAGTTGCAAACAAAAGTAAAAAAGAACGAACACCATATGTTAGGAGTGTAATTCGGTATGAAGTGTTATTGGTGCTGTATAATATGTATAATCATGTAAGATATGATATATTAAAAATGTTAAAAATGTCTAAATATAGTTTGGGATTATCAGCAATCATCGATTTATCCTCAGAATTTCAAAACGGAATGTACACATGGTTCAAAGACGATTGGTATGATATTAAGAAAAAAGTGTATGAAACAATTGATATGGTGCCAAAATCTTTTGAAGACAACGCGAAAGTTATGATTGATACTGTGGAAGAAGTAAACACTTATTAATTGTTAGCATATTATGATTACATAAAATTTAATACAAACTAATAGTATAATAACGATAGTTTATATTTATTACGTATAATCTGTGTTGTTTTTTATGTAATCGTAATATAACATTTTAGAGGGCATAACGCATTATATAATTACTGTTATTTGTCAATTTCAGATGTGTAATTCCTACCGCTATACTGATGCACGCGACTATTTATACAAGATTCGGTTTAAAGAAGAATCTTTAAAGATTCGACAAATTGCAACCATTTATTTCCATGTGTAAGATTAAAAACTTCTAGTGTATTTCATAATTGTCTGTATAAATTATATTAACGTTAATAAATTTATTTTTAGGATCGATAAATTTCTTGAAGATCCTTACATTTTTATTGATAAACTTGGCAAACCTAGAGATCTTACCGAGATAGAATACGTGATAAACATGACGGGCCCTATTCTGGATGATGTTTTCAGCGATGTAAAAAGTCTCATAAGGCTTCGTTGGTAAGGTTATTATTATAATTACCTATATTTGTAAACAATAACATTCATTTTCATATATAGGATATATAGTGGCGAAACGAAATCCGGAGCCGTTGATGAACATCGGCGCAAGATTGACATGAGAATTGTTTGTATAAATCAAGACTTTGAATTGAGTCATGTAGAATGTGCAAAGGCACCAACTCCTTGTAAAACTGTTAACGATCGATCAAAGTGTCTGAGAACACATAAATGTATCCTTGACAAATTTCTTCAAAAAGATTTCTCTGATGAGGTAGTGGAAGATTCAACAATCTTTGGTGTACAGTTTGCCGGTGAGGCTCGGCTCCTTTTAATGTAATGAATTTAACGATCGATATTAATTAACAACCGATATTAATACGTAAGGCCTAGAAGGTCAGATAATCGGAATAGATCTTTTGGATGATGGTCTTTATTTCGGTCTCGAAGGAGCTCAATTCACTTTTCCTGCTCAGCTCTCAAACATAGAATGCCTTCGTGATGCTCTTCAAACATTATATTTTTTTAAAGTAAGAAACTAATGTTAAATTGCTTAAATATAGTGTAATATTTACTTATTATTTGTTTAGGAGAATATTGTTCGAAAAGCAAAAATGTTTTCAGAACAGAAAAACAATTCCTATAGCAGAATATTTCACAACCATTCGGAAACTCAAGCGAAAGCTAAGCATTTCAAAGCAAAGTTTGTTAGGCCAACCTTTGCATCAAGAAACAAGAGAGTCGTACAAAGAAAACCCGATTATATAGATCACATGTCCTGACTACATTATTAAGAATTGCTATTATTAATTTTAATGTAATAAAGCTTTGAACTGAAATTAGAATATTTTTACATCATAGAAATTATTCAGATATACGTAGTATATTTTTTAGCTAAAAATATCCAATTTTCATAATTTTTATTATGCAAAAAAGTTGTTTGAACCAATCGTATACAAGATTTGGAGTGACTACTGAGATTAAAAAATGATATTTTCGTAAAATTTCTTATGAGTTACTAATCAGTTTTTTTATATAGTTTACTTTATGGGACGTTAAATAGTTTACAAGCTCTTATCAGTTTTTATTGTCCTAACGAGACCAATTAAAATATACCTACTAGTCCGGTTACACCGGTCTTTTGATCTCCGCAAAAATTAAACTTTCCCCTATTTTATTATCGTTACACATTTAAGAATTTAAAGTTTTTGGCAATGAAGATTTTTTAGGTGTTTGTGAATTTGAAATTGAATCTTCAATATTAACATCATCGTTGTATTTGGTAGGTCATCTAAATCAGTATAGACAATTTTATTGTTGAGAATTGAAAATGCAAGAATGTTTTATTTACATGAAGGGCATGGAATTACTTAATTGGCAAAGCGATTGATACTTAATAAAGAAAATTTTCCAATTTATGATTACATTATTGTGTTATGGTAATTATTACATAATTTAATATCCTCGCTAATTATTACATAAATAAATATCTTCGCTAATTTTACATAAATGAATAATAATATCTTCGCTAATTATTAAATAAAAAATATTTTAGTAATTATTACATATTTTAATGATATCTTCGCAAATTATTAAATAAATAAAATTTTCTCCAATCTTCGCAAATTATTAAATAAATTAATTCGTTTGCTCATTATTAAATAAATTAATTCGTTCGCTCATTATTAAATAAATTAATTCACTCATTATTAAATAAATTAAGTACTTATCTTTGCTAATTATTTTGTCATACTTTCTTTGATTATTCGCTAATTATTTGTAACTTCATTGGTTATTCGCTAATTATTTGTCATGCCATCGTTGATTATTCGATAATTTTGTCATGCCTTCGTTGGTTATTCACAAACATTCTTGTGGATCATATTTTTCATCACTAATTAATCGGTCTGGACCGGTCTGAACTGGTCTATGCTCGGGGACTGAGAAAACCTTTAGTCCCAGTTCAAAGACCAGTCCAGACCGGTCTTTTTTGGGACTGATCAAACCTCATAGAAGTTTGTCTGATTGGCTAGTTTTTTAGATTGATTTGTAAATCTACACGTGATTATTACCCAACCAAATTGCACAATTTTTATTCGTTATTTTACTGTACAATAATACAGTACTAAAAACGAAAACTTCAAGAAAAAAGTTTATGTGAATCGGTAAAAACACTGATTATATACATATATAAGATAGGTGAATATATTTAGAAAGAAGTAAAAGCAGTGTTCGACTACTAAAACAACCAGACTTACTAAATATAACTATCTAAGAACCCAAACTCATATATACGCTCTATAAATCCAAACTTAAAAACCAACCCAATTTAAGAGTGCTTTAACCCTAAATTTCTTATTGCTAACACTACTAATAAGCTTATTCTGCTTCAAAACCCAAATCTGAAATTCCAATCTCTAAAAAAAACCAGCTATTTTGTTAGTAACTATTTTTTTTTAGTGCATTAAAATTCAAACAAAGCCTTTTTTTTCTTTATCTAGTTCAGAAAGTTGCATCTAAGCAATAAGAGATTAATCTTAGAATTAACTTTATAGCATTCTTTTGTAGCTAGAAATGATATTTGCAACGATTTTTTGCTTGTGTAATTTTACATCCTAAAAAGTACTTTAAAGTGTATAAATAAGTTACTTGGGCAATTGATTTACATCATCCAATCAAACAAATTTCTGTCTATAAGATCCAACCTGGATTTACTAATTTGTGCTAATAATACAACCCAAAAAAGGAATTTTAATTTTGTAAATAAACAAAGTGTATAAAATGCAAAGTTAGGGTTAGGAGGTAGCTTTAGAAGGTATAGCTATAGATAGTTGCCTATTATATGTAACATTTCATTTCTAACATACTTAATTAGTGTACAAAAATTGATTTAAACACTAGTTTTGGCATATTTTCGCTTTTTTCTTCTTTTGCACATGTTTGAAATTTATATTGGGCTAATCCAAAATAATCAAAATTCGAACTTACTGATTGGTAGTTGCCTTTTTAGGTGTTTGTATTACCGGCACAAATAAGTAAAGCCGATCAAACCCTAGTTTTTATATGGTTACTCTATAAATTTTATACATATAATTAATCTTCTTATCTTTTATAGTTATTTTCATTACTATTAATAGCACATATGTAATTTAAAATATTACATTAACTTTTAATAATCACAATGTTCCAACTAGAAATTTTCGCTTATACGTTAATACTGATTAATACTATAATACAAGAAAAAAAATAGATACCACAATATTTCTGTATTATCATAGACATTAAAATTATTGTTGTGGCTGTTGCTGAAATTAAAATTTATTTTTATTTTAGTATAGGCCAATATACTTAGCAATAATTTAGTGCCTAGTTCTCAAAAGCTTGTAGTTTAAGTTCAAGCTCAGGTTATGACAACACATATAATACAAACACAACAAATTGTACTTTTATTATTTTACTTTTTGAATTGTTCCAAAGTTTTGTACAACCTCTTTAACCACAGTTATCATATCTTTTCACCAACATCACCAGGTAGTTTTTTCTAACTCCAATTCTATCAAACAATATTAATTGCTACCAAGGTGTTTAAATCTACTGATCTTGACAGGTAAGAACTTCCTGACCTTTCACAAAGTACAAATATACTGAAATTCGGTGTGATTTAGTGGGTAAGAACCGTGATATATATTACATAATATCATTTTATTATAAAGCTACCCCTTCCCCTCCACAAGGACCCTGAATACTGATATGTTATATATATAAACTTTCGTCTTCAAATCTTATATAGGTGTACAAAAAATTTTATTATGAAAGTGTACATTGGCTTAAAGCTATATATTTAATGTTTTTTTTTCCATTTTATAACTGAGACCTTGCTCTTTGTTACTTTATTAGTTTAATATTATTACATGCAGAAGAGAATAATATATTACAACTATAGTGAAGAAAGAACGCAGACTTCATGATGGCCTTCCGCTACCAATCAATCTTTATCTGTGGCCTGAAGTTAGCTGCTCAAAGTTATTTTATAATAACCCGTCAGACTTTCGAAATAAAATTGTTAACACCAATAATCTTGTCCGCATACTACGGCTCAGGTCCTAGTATGTTAAATGAAAGGCAGTCATATAATCTGGACTGCCTAAAACAAAGCTTCTAGAATCTTCTTCAAGTGGTTTCTCCATAAGTCTCGCACGTCCTTCCTCATTACTTGTTTCCAAGCCACTCGTGACGATTGTATCCAATACGGTAGGTGCCTTTCCTTTTTGGGAGCAGTAAACACTGCAGATCTTTTGGAGGGGTACGCCAAAATGCCCACTTTTTGAAAATTCTTCATGAACCAACGACACCTAAAAAAGTTCACTTGTAGCCATAGTAAAGATAGTGGTTGTTCCTGTATAGTCCGAATTCCAAAGAAGAGCCACCAAGTACTTCTCAGGTTGTGGTGAGTGATAAACTCTAAGCTTGTTGGCAGGTAGTCTATGAACTTAACTCTAAACGACAAGTGCCGGTTTTTTGGTGAGTGACAAGCTCTAAAGCTATTAGCAGATACTCAGTTAACTGTATCCCTGAATAATAGCTGCCAAGTTGCATGTTTTCCTTAGTTTTTCTACTATTTCGTTAAGACTTTACTTCTGAAGCGTTAGTGTAATTGTTGGTACAAGTGATCGGTGGGTAGAATTACGGAAGATCATCGCTATATATTTAATGTATATCAGAAGTTTAATATAAGTTTCTATATTTTAATAAAGCATACAATAAAGCAAAATTTATTATTAAGCTAATGTACGATAAAGATTTAAATATTTAAGTTTGCTTTTTGGAATTTTTTGGAAATTTTCCCGAAGTTATATTCTGATCCTGCTTGACATTACGAAATATTTTAAGTAGATATATATCAATTTATAACGCACAATCGATTTATATCGATTAAAATTAAATATTACAAATTGAATATAAGAACGAAATTATTTTGGGTTCTAAAACCCGAAATTAATTTTGAAGCCGAAATTGTTTTTGATCTATTCTACTTGAAAGACAAAATTATTTGATACTTTTTTTAAATAGATGAAATTATAAGGAACATATCAATATAAATTTTATTTGCTCTTCCTTATAAAAAATTTTAATTTTCTCTAAAGAAGACGAAATAGGCCTTTTTCAAAAATCAATTTTGGTGGCATCACTAATATCAATTAACTTGTTATAAATTGATATATATCAAAATCGATTAATAACGAAAATAGGTAAGTAATCGATATAGATCAAATCAGTGTTGTCATATCTACTATGTCCAAGACTTTTTGTACACATGTCCACATCCAAATATCCACAGTGTTCACAACTGTCCAAAGAATATTTTGACTTTAAAATTTAATAAATTAGTTTAATTAAGATATGATTATATATTTTTTATAGCTTTGAATATTTTTCTGAAAAGAAAAAAATAGGTTATCTTAATAAAATTTTAAGTAATTTAGATTTATTTTTTTGTCTACAATTGTTCACAAATTGTCCAGAACTGTCCCGTGACAGCACTGGATCAAATTATCGATTATCATCGAACTAATCAAAATCGCTATTATCGATCATTACATTATTAATCGATAATTAGCATTATACTTTAATTTGGACACACTTTAAATATTAGATATACCTTTAAATATAAATATATGCGTTAAATATTAGAACATAAAACTGTTCATCAAATATTCATTTGTTTTTTCAAATCTTGCAACTATATGTACGGTCTATCTATACTATATATAGGTATACAACTGTATTGTTTAATTAATTTCAATTTAGGACATCCCTATAATTCACCAACTTCATCATACCAATGAACAAGAGCGAGTTCTAACGGATCTTTGTTTATCACTTGGTAAACCTTGAGTATCAACAGAATCTTATAAATGATATTTTTTATATACATTAGTATATATTACTCATGAAATTAGAGAATATTTCCTAACTTTGTTGCTTATAGCCATTATTATCATTATTTATTGTTAAAAAGTGTTAGAATATGTGTAAATCAAATAAAATAAACTAATACTTACTAAGCCATACCAATTTAATTCATTTTCTTGATTATCAGGTGCACTTACTATAACATTAGAAAACATTTGTTTTCTCTGAAAATTTGATGTAACACAAATTATATTAGTACTTTCTAAAGATACAGAAGAAAATATTTTTATACGATTATCTTCGTCAAGAGACACAGTTAATTCCACTTCAAAAAAATCATCAAGGCCAGTTAGTAGGTTTTGAAAGCCTTTGGCTTGTAATGGGTCCAAATTATTTCTATTTTTCTGAAGGAAATCTTCCAGTTCTTCTGACCTTAACGTTAAAGCACATAAAAGTTTCCAAACCCTTTCGTTTGGTGATATTTTTTAGAAACTTCTTTTTCAGTGAGTTTTTTTTTCATTTAATCTAATAATAATCGAATTATTAGCAATACTTAGGGAATATCTACTAAGCAATGTTGGTATTGAACGTATGTCCAATGCCAATGCTAATTTACTACTGTATATTTAAAACTACTGCATTCAATATTTGTTTTATATAGTCTTTCTTGTTCAACATTTATAAAGTATTTTCACATAGTCCTTATGAAGTGTTTCATAAGTTTCAGTGGTTATACTATTTATTGACCCATATTTTCTAATTGCAGATACTACGTGATAGCACCAAGAATGAAGCTTTGGCAATTGTAGCCTACTTGGTGAATATTTAGAAAATATTTTAACGAATTCTTGGGCCCAATCCACAATTAATTCCTGTAAATTAATTGTTACTATATAATTGTTTCTAAAAAGCTATATATTTGGGATTTTTGTTAACAAAATCACGCTTCAAAACTATAAATTACATAGTTCAAAGAGTGTTTTTGTTAACAAAAATCTTATTTGTTTTTATACCTGTAACTGATTTAAAGAATTGTCAGTAAACGATTCTTCTCATGATACAATATACATTCGAAGAAATTTGTAATGTACGCGGCATAACTATTCATTACTAATTCCTGGCTTCCTATAATCTTTATATAGGTTGTCAAGCATGAAATTATTACTTTCAATAAATTTTTTAATTTATCTGCTAATATGGTGTTATTTTAGATATATTTTTCAATATTTTGAGGCCCTTATGCCTAGGAATCAGCGTTAATCGCTGCTCAAAGATTTGTATCACTTGTCTTTTATTTTACACTGGTTGTTTAAAAGTTTTTTATTATAGTCGAGTATATACTTAAAGAGACCAAGATCTACATCAGCAAATTTTATATATAGATATATATCGATTACTAACTGGTCAGATATATATCGATACTAAATACCCCTGCTAATTTCTATCGATAGTAATAGTAATCGATATATATCTGACATAGATAGTAATCGATATATATCTTATTAGATATATATCGATTGCTATCTATATCAGATATATATCGATTACTATTACTATCAATAGAAATCGGCAGGGGTATTTAGTATCAATATATATTTATGATAGTTAGTAATCAATATATAACCAATATATTGATAGTAATTATAATCGATACATATCCATGATAGTTAATAATCGATATATAATCAATATAAAAACAATTAATATTTTGATAATAATAAATATATAATTAAAAAAATTCGATTTTAAAAAATTTTTAATTTATTAAAAAACTTTATATTTTACATTACATAATTACTATATAATTTTATAATTACTATTTAAATTTTTTTTTTTATTACAATATTAGGCATTATATTATTTTCATCACAAGAATGCATAATCGGCCCAACTTCTAAATACAAATAATAACAACAAAAAGTAGCAACTAAATACAATGCACTAATACAATACCATGTTGTATTAGTGCTCAGAAAAGAAAAAAATCTCCAAAATCTTTCCAAAGATGAAAATCGATTAAACTACTACAAACCTCCACCAAAGTTCCTTCTATTTATACTTGAAAAAGTACCAAAGGCCCAAAAATCGAAGTTATTAAGCAATGAAACCCACTAACGATGATGATACTAAGATAGTGAAGGCACACCCAAAGGCTCCAAAGACAACAACGACAACAACAACACCAAAGCGACTTACCTAGTAAAAAAAAAAACTACTCGAAGTATAAGATTTCGGGACTTATTTACCAACAAGAACATCAAGAGACTAAAACCTCTTAAACAATATTAACGAAATAGCAAAAGTAGAACACCGTTACTTCACGCAAGAACACCGTCACTTCAACGCAAGAACGCTGCAAGAACGTATCGCAAGAACGCTATTTTACCACAAGAACTTTGTCGTTTCACTGCAAGAACGGCATCGCTTTACTGCAAGTCAAAATATCGAAAAATGCCACCAAATCACTGCAAGAAAACACCAAAAAATGTATTAGTATCAGTTGTAACGATAACAAAACAAAAGAAAAAACATACTAAAAAAATACTTATTTTTATGTAGATTCATACAATCTACTTTCTCGCCAGTAATAATTCACTATTCCTATGAACGAAGTACTTCCGTAAAGTAGATGGGAAATCTCCACTCCACGATTCACTTGGGGTCAACCTTTATGCCCAATAACATACCTGTATATTTTTAATTCTTTATAGTTGGTCTAATTCCCGTTAAAAGGTTGCTTTCCGGTCGTTCCTTGTTTGCTTGTCTTTGTTGTTCTTGTTCCCGAATAGCCTCTTCTATTCTTCAGTTTCTTTCAGTTGCCTGTTGGGTCGTAGGTTTTTGAGTTTTCTAAGTTCTAAAAGAAAAAAATAAAAAAATAAATAAAAAATAAATACGAAAAAAAAATAAATAAGTAAAAAAAAAATAATATAAAAAAAAAATAAATACAAAATAAATACAAAAAATAAAAAATAAATAAATAAATAAATAAACGAATATAAAATCGAAATAAAAAAAGTTCAAAATAAAAAAAAAATAAAGAAAAAAAATCGAACCAAAAAAAAAATATAAAAAAATAAGATCAAAAGATCAAAATAAAAAAAAGATGAAAATTAAAAAAAAAACCCAAATTTGGTAGATCTATCTGTATGCGAAGATCTTAAAATTAAAATTTTTTTATTATTTCTGTATTTTCCCGATGTAGTATATTGCAGATCATTCAATTAAAAATACAAAGCTATGGAAAATTTTCGATTATGATTATAATCGATATATATATATATTTCGATTAATATCGAAAAAATAATATATATCGATTATAGATATATATCGATTTTTAACCAGTTAATCGATATATAACATTATTATTTAATCGATATAAAACGATTAACTATTATATATCGCTCAATATCTGAAAGATATGCATTCGATCAGGGACGATAGCCTTGTATATATTAAAGTTGCTAAAAAAAAGCATTTACTTATAAATAATAATAATAATAATAAACTTTATTTTATACCTTATTTCCTGGTTCAGGATAAATTGAATAATAATGTCTTTCACTGTCCTTTATTACTTTTTTTATATAATTTGGTGTTCTTAACGATATATCAGTCAAGTTAATATTATTCATGTTAGAGACCTGCAAATTACCTATTTTTATGGCCCAGCCCGGCCCGTATTTAACTTTAAAAATTTTTTGCTGGCCCGGCCCGGCCCATATTTATAAATTTTGTTATTGGGCTCGGCCCGGCCCGCAAATATAAAATATATAAAAATTAAATATATATTTATAAAGAAGTTTGCTATTTATTGCCAGTGGTAATCATCACTAAGGTATATTTTGTATCTTTAAATTTTGTCTATAAAATCGCCTTTGAGGCTCTAACAAAAAAAATTTCTCATAAAATTTTGATATATACTATGCCCCCTGCCCTATCCTAGTTCTTACCCTAACCCTAATATTAATAAAATTTTAATTTTTATTTTAGCAAAAAACTTTTTATTAATTTTTGTTAATTACTGATGATGATCACTACTAGCAATAAGTAGTAATTTTTATTTATAATTAAGTTACAAATTATTAATTTTATAATTTGGTTTGATTTATTTTAATTTAAAAATTTTTGCTAGACTAGCCTGGTCTATTTTAAATTAATTTAACTTTTAAATTCATCTAGGTTATAAATATATAATTTCTAATAAATATTTATATTAAATAAAATATGTAAATTAGAAAATTTTTAAACAATTTATTTTTATAATTTAAACTAATTACTATTTAATTTTATTAGTTTAATTTGTTTAAATTTAGTTTATATAATTTTTATAAAAAATAGTTTTTATTAGTTTAATTTATTTTTAAATTAAATTTATAAAACTTTTAATAAAATATAAAATTTTATTTGTTTATTAAAAATTTAAAATTTTATAAGGTTCTTATTTGTTTATTAAAAATTTAAAAGCTTTAATAATTTATAAATTTTATTAAAAATTTTTAATATTATATATTTATTTAAAAATTTTGGCCCGGCCCGGCCCGCATTTATAAAATTTAATAATTAGGCC
>QKWP01002324.1:51326-73512 GCA_003550325.1 Gigaspora rosea
TCCTCCTCGGGCCAAACCCCGTCGACGTAGACAAACAGCACTCTCCTACCACTGCCCCTGTGGGTTCCCAGATCAGCTACATACAAACAACAACACATGCCCGCCATTAGGGCAAGCATCCCGCAAAATCAGTATTTGGTCCACTTTGTGGATCAAATACAGTACCCCCACTAATCACATTCTAACCATTCAAATCTAGGTGAGTCTTGACCACTCTAGTAGGTTTAGGTCGCAGATAAATTAGTCTGAGCTCTTATTCTTGCATGTAATTTATATGTAATTGTCACTGTATAATTTAAGTCGTTGTGTTCAAACAACCTCTTATATAAGTTACCCAATAAAGATACGAGCAAGGCCTCACCTTTTAAAAAAATAAAAAAAAAAAAATATATTATAGAAGATTAATTTGTATAAGAATTAAGAATCGTAACTAGAACTATAATCTAGAAGATTAAAACTGCTAGCATTCATTTGCTTGTCAGGATCAGTTTGAATTGCTTTGTCATTAATATAGGGATGGCTTTGAGAAATGTGTCAAGATAATGAACTAGATTGTGAAAAATCATGAGGACAATAAGGACATTGCCAACGCATTTTGAAAAAAAATAGAGAAACAGAAAAAAGAGAAAAATGAAGAGAAAGAAAGTAAAGAAGCAAAAGAAAATAGAAGAAATAGGGAAAGAAAGCAAATAAAAGAAAGAGAGGAAAAGTGAATAAGAAGACGAAAAAAAAAAAGAGAACAAAAATACAAAAGCAAAAGAAAGTGAAATAAATGTAAGAAAATAAAGAAAAAAGCAAATGAGAGAATAGAAAAAGAAATAAAAGTAAATTAAGTGAATAAAATGAAGAATAGAATAAAGAGATTGAAAGGCACTAGGACATTGGAACCTAGACTGGATTCTGTTTCTCAGATTTAAAAGAGAAGGGTGAACAACAAATGATAAAAAGAAAAAAAAAGAATATTGGATTAAAGCTTATAAAGAAAGTCCATAAGAATGCCTAAAGGATAATATTAGAAAATTTGCTTTGTATCTGTTTGCATCAATTTATATCAATTTATATCAATTTAAATCAATTAACTTTATTTTTAAAACAATTTCATATGCTAGTAAACAACCACTAATAAATTAAATCGATTATGTCCATTATGAAATATAATTGAAAGCCCGATGTCACTCAGGTTTTCTCATTTAGCGAAATTATACAGTATACAAAAAACTCAGCTACGTGATAAATCTCAAAATATTGTCATTACAAGTATAATGATCAAAAGCGTTTTCATTGTTCAAATTTTTTTCAATTAGTACATTTTTCATCATTGCGTTTTATTTTTTTTATTTTTTTTTTCCCTGCTTACAATAAGTTCAATTTTTTTCTTTCATTACATTTAATATTAACTTTTTTTTCTGCTTACAAATAAGATAAGTATCTTTCAAATTTTTTTTGTTGCGTTTTCTTCTGATACATATTTCATTATTATGTTACAATTTTTTTTTCTCTGCTTATGAAAGCCTTTACAATTATATAAATACAATGGATTTCTAGCGTTTGAAGGTAATTAAAATTTCTTTTCTGAAATTTTGAAAACATAAAAAACACAAAAAACTCACCTTCCACTACTCCTAATACACTACATAATAACAAACAACCTCAAACTGTTCATTCTCAATTGGTTTCTTATATACCATATGACCCTAAACAACTATCTCAAAATGTTCGTTCTCAATCGGTTCCTTATGATAACTATAATTCTCAACAAACACCTTATACTTTTTATTTTTAACCATATAATACCAACCCTAAACAACCACAACCACAACAACAACTATCTCAAAATGTTCATTCTCGATTGGTTCCTTATGATGACTATAATCATCAACAAACACTTCATACTTTTCGTTTTCAACTATATAATACCGATCCTAAACAATCACAACCTTCTCAAAATGTTCGTTCTCAATCAGTTTCTTATGATGACTATAATCCTCAACAAATGTCTCATACTTTTTGTTTTCAACCATCTAATACACCATATAATTCCGCTTATTCTCAACAAACGCCCAATAAGGGAGCCTTCAGAAATCAGCTGATTTCTGGGTAGGTAGGTGGGTTAGCTGAAGTATTAGATGTAATTCCGGCCAAAATTTCATAATTCCGGCCAAAGTTGCAAAATTATTTTTGACCAAAATTATAGATTTATTAATAATATTTAATAATTAATAACTTTTGAACTACTGGACCAAATTTGATAATTCAACTACCAAAATGATCCTCTCAATGAGAGGGTTCTAGTGAGTCCAAAATCGTTAAAATCTAATTACTGGATCCTGTGATTGGAATAGATTTGTGTTACTACTGTAAATTCTCGAAATAGCGGGCAGGGGCGTTAATTCGAAAATTGTGACCCCTAAAAATTTCATACCTGGATTCAAAATAACGCCCATGCGCGCCCCGATATAACGCGCACCCCTTATACATTCATATTGTGTCACATCATGTAAATAGTAATTTATCGAATTGACTATAACAGTAGTTTATTGCTTGTTAAGAAAATGAAAAGCATACGCATACACGCATACATGCACACACGCATTCACGCATTCACGCATTAACGCCTTCGCATATTCATAATTATATAGTCAGATCTAAATGCACCCACCCATACGTAGAACCAAAGCTCTAACGACGTGCATTAAGTTAAAGGTAAGAGTAGTGCATTTATGGAGGTCACGTATGTATTCAATGAGTGTTCATATAAGGCACTTATAGAGAATGCAATGCCCTTTTAGTCTTTATTTAAGGTAACCGGTAATTTAGCAAATATTTGCTATTGCCTAAAACAAAGATATCAAACAAGAGTTGGATATAAACTCAACGGGATTTTTTTTTACATTTTTAGCAGAAATTTTTCTTGGAAAGACATAAATAAATTTTGGGCCAAAAATTTGAAAATATCAGATAAGTAGCAAACGGTTTTTTAAAATTTAACAGGCTTTTAGCAAATTAGCATGGTCTTGTTTATGTTTTTTTTTCACAAAAAAATTCGTTTTCACAAAAAAATTCATTTTCTATTTCAGAAATTCCTAACGAAGAGAAGAGATAATTGGTTTGAAGTAAACCATACCTAGTTAGGATTCTAGTTACAACATAATGTGTGGATCAATTTTAACAAACAGCGAAGTAATATTTAATGGATTATAGATTCGCAAAATGTTTTGCCGTACTTACCATCACACTAATTATCTGTCATGTATTCATCTTCCATATTTTCATTCTCATCCACATTCATCATATCATCATCTGAATCATCGTATACATCTACGTCCGTCATATTTTCATCCCTTTCTTCACTTGATAACTCATCAATCTCATTCATCCGGTCTCTAACAATTGCTTGTAAACGGTGCGACATTTTATTGTCTTCGCTACCATCGGGGTTTAGAGTGAGTCCAGTCGATTCAAAGGATTTGATCAAAACTTCTTTACTGATTTCCTTCAAGTAAGTTAATTTGTAATTAGAATTTTGTGATTGTAACTTGAACACACGATAATTTAATGTGTTTTTTGTTATTTAAATACCACGATGAAGCAACAATACGAATTAACAAAAGACGAAACTAATGCAGGCCAAGAAAATTACACGAAATAAGTGCTGCCAGGAGAAAATGGCACTTCGACTTTGAGCTTTCAATTATATAATTGAAAGCCCGAAATGCTATTTTTTCTTTGCAGTACTCAAATTCATCAATTACTGTAATGCAATCATACCTTCCATGTTTGTGAAACCCATTCACAAACAAGCTCGTATGGTGCTTTTTTGCGATTGCCGTTTTTGGTGAAGTCCTTTTTACCCTTTTCCATCCATTCTTCCCATCGTTTTCGTACACCACTTTTGAAAGGTTTATTTACAGAAACATCAGGTGGCTGTAAAACACTGGTTGTCCCACCAGGTATCTCTAAAACATCCAAGCCCTCAAGATTCAATGCTTTAACTACATCTTCGCGGATATGGCTACGATGACAGTCGACAAAAATTATACCTTTTTTTTTAAAAAAGCCATCAGGTCTCGCTCTAATAACCCGTGGAATATAGGTGGAAACCATCAAATCTCCTTTCATGTTTGCATGAGATGCCGTTGCTACTACAACGTCTCGTGGAAACCTTCCCTTTGGTTTGTTTTTAAGTTTAAAAATTACGGTTGGTGGAAGCTTGTCACCAGAAGCTGTATAACCTAGAACCACAGTAAATCGCACTTTATCGCTTCCTGTAGTTTTAATAGGCACTTCGCGAACACCTTCAAATTCGATTGTCGAATTTCTTGACATATCAAACCACATGGGTGTTTCGTCAAAAGAAATAATATATTTTTTTTCTATATTTTGAGTCTTTTTACGTGCAGTTTCAAGAAAATTCTTAACAATTAAGGGTGTTTCCTCTGGAAACTTTTGGGCAATTTGTGTGCGGGCCCGTTCTACCAGGTTGTGTCGATTTTTAAAACGTTCGACCCAGCCACGCAAAAACTGAGCATCTTCATGACCAAAGGATTGTCCTAACTCTTTAGCTTTGTTCCTTATCATAAATGTTGTAATGGCTTGCTTTTCCTCCCTTCTTTTTTTGATATAATCCAATAGCTCAACTTCCAGCACAGGGTACTTGGCCTTTCGGCCGCGACCCTTGAGGGCTCGTACTTGCTCTTTGTTTTTGGTATTTTCGAACTTTTCTTTTTTCTTTCTCCATTCCTGAACTCGTTTTCTATCAACATTATAAAATTTTGCTGCAGCGCGATTAGAGGTGTCTTCTGCATATTTAATCGTCTCGAGTTTAAACGCGATAGTATAGCTTCGATTTTTGCGTTCTAAATCCATGTTTATTTGTAAGTAATATAAGAGATTCATTCGTGTAAATAAAAAGTAAATTACGTTTATAAGTCTAGGGGGTTGGTGTTACAGATGAAAAATGAACAGAGAAAAAATGATAGAGCACGAATGCCCCAAATTAATGCAAGTAAGTCTAGCATTTTTTTTTCATAAAAAAAAAACGTATATAGAAAATTCTATTTATAGTTTTAAAAAAAATGTTGATTTAAATGTACAATGCGTGAATAAAACTTTTCATCTGAATAAATATAAAATATAAACGAAGCCAGTGTTAAATGTAAATTGGTGTTGTAAAAGAATGATTTTGTGCAAACGGAAATTCTATTTTTTTTTTTTATTTACTTTTTTTTTATTTATTTTCTTTTATAAGCGACCTCTATGTCTGGGAATTCTATTTTATTAGAGTAGGTTGGTAATATTTTAGCGTTTAGTGTTTCTAAAACGGAAGTATATTCGTAGCTCTTCTTGAGTAAAAGTTGTTCAAAAGGCGCAGATAATAAGACATAATTGTTGAGAGAACCTCTATTTATTTGTAATTTTTTTATTTATTTAAAAATTTTAATTTTACCGTAAATGAAAAAAAAATATGCAGATTATGCCATTAAAAAAAAGCACTTGGTTATATTTGGCTGTAACTTGTTATACAGTGGTTATTGTTGGGCTTTTTGATTTTAGTACGCATGTACCGGTATGTACGTATGCATGTTGTGGGATATATGATATTCTATAAAATACCACCCATGGGCGTTATTTTGAAAACCTCTATACTCAAAAAATAACCTATTTATTCAAAATAACGCCCATGGGCGTACTCAAAATAGCGCGCACGTAGTCAAAATAGCGCGCCCCTGCCCGCTATTTCGAGAATTTACAGTATAAAGTTCTATAGTTTATTAAATAATTATAACCCATTTATAGCAACACAAATTTATTTCGATCTTAAGATACTGTGATTTGATTTTGACAATTTTGGGTTTGTTAGAATCCTCTTATTGAGAGGATCATTTTGGTAGTAAAATCATCGAAATTGGCCCAGTAGATCAGAAGTTATTAACAATTAAAAATTAATTTTTAATTGTTAATAACTTCTGATTTACTGGGCCAATTTCAATGATTTTACTACCAAAATGATCCTCACAATGAGAGGTTTCTAACACTATTCTAACAAGCCCAAATCATTAAAATCCAATCACAGGATCCTGTGATTGAAATAAATTTGTGTTGCTATAAATGGGTTATAATTATTTAATAAATTATATAACTTTTATAGCAATACAAATCTATTCTGATTACAGGATCCTGTAATTGGATTTTAACAATTTTGGGCTTGTTAGCAGGGTTGGGCAACTGGACAATTGGACAATTGGAAATTTGTCAGTGTCCAGTGTCCAAATTGTCTAGTGAAAAGCAATGGACTAAGAAAAATAATCACTGGACAACAAAAATTAAAAAAAATTATAATTTTTAAAATTTTAAACAAAAAAATTAAATAAACTAGATAATTAACCAATTCTGTTAAAATCGATAACTTAAAAAAATTAATTTATTAAGGATAGGAGGTACGTAGATCATTTATTATATAATTTTTGTAGTACAATGAGATTTATATAGAAATTGAAAATGTGCTACTAATAAAACTTTTTATAGTTGCAACCAAAGTTGACTAAAATTTTATAATATATAGAATAAAATGCACAGTTTATAATAGTAAAATTTTAATATAGTATATATTTAAAAAAATTATACTTCTATATATAATAAAGTTTCCTCCAGTTGGCTCAAATTTCTCTGAGTTACACAAAATGATTAATTTTGATTGGTCGATATCATATGATCATCATATAATTTTTGTAAACAACTTTCGATACTTAAAGTTTAAATCTTTATAACTTGATGAATATTCAACCAATTTTGATAATTTTACTATTTTTAGAATCGCAAAGACCTGTTCTATGATTTTATTTAATAATTTAAATGTTTTGCTTAAAAAAATTTTACTAAACTTTAAAAAGAAAAAATCATATGATAAATGATCTATGTACCTCCTACTCTTAAGCCTGTTCCTGCTATATAATATAATTTTTATAATGTTTTCAAGCCTGATATCTCTCAAAACCTGCTTACTATGCATATTGCTTTGGGAGGTTAACATCATTTAAAATACTATTCTTTACAATTGCAAGCAAATTGGTTATATGGAGTGTCTTCAATTAAAAGGGCCCATTTTTACATATATTTTATTTTGAGATATTTGAGTTTAATTATTTGTTTTGATTTTCGGACTGATCCGGGATCAATCAAATTTCACGATATTGATTGGTTAAAGACGGCAGGTGACTATCGGGTAAACTTGTGACGTGTTGGCTCTACGCAGCCTCATGTAATTTTTCTTTTTACATTATCTTGATTTTTTATTATGTAATTCGACTTTCATTTATAATTAAAAAAAGTCAATCATGTCAAAATTTATATGATTTTAACGAAAACTCATTTTTCAAAAAAATGTAAAAATGGGCCCTTTTAATTGAAGACACCCCATATATAGATATCTTATTTAGTTAAATACAGTATTATGTGGCCGACATATTTATTGCTTATTAATTTTTTCAAATGTACTGTATGTGCTAACAGAATTTTTGACTAATATACAATAATTAAACTAAATTTTAAAATTAAATAAGAATAAAATAAATTAAATCAAAGGTATAGTGTATTACATTATAAAATTTTAACTACATTTTTAAGAATTAGCTAGACAATCCTCTGGGAGTACTAGTTATTTGACCAGATATGTTGTGCTTTGACTAATTTATTTATTTATTGAATTTTTTTATAAATATGTCACTAGACACTGGTGATGCACTGGACATTACACTGGACAATTTGGAAATGTTCAGTGTCCAGTGAAAAAGCACTAGAAATATAGCTTGCCCAACCCTGCTTGTTAGAATCCTCTCAATAAGAGGATTCTAGCAAGCCCAAAATTGTTAAAATCCAATCACAGGATTCTAAGATCGAAATAAATTTGTGTTACTATAAATAGTTTATAATTATTTAATAAATTATAGAACTTTTATAGTAACACAAATCTATTCTGATCACAGGACCCTGTGATTGGATTTTAATGATTTTGGGCTCGCTAGAATCCTCTCATTGAGAGGATTATTTTGGTAGTTAAATAATCAAATTTGGTCCAGTAGAACAAAAGTTATTTACTATTAAATATTATATTTAACTTTTTAATAATCGTAAAATCTGATTGGCTAATTGGGGTATCAGGTGTGGGTGGGTGGGTAAGGTGAGGTGGGCTCATAGTAAACAAAAATCAGCTGATTTCTGGAAGCTCCCTAACGCCCCTTAACAAACATCTCATACTTTTCGTTCTCAATCGGTTTCTAATACACTATATAATTCCACTTATAATTATGATTCATCAGATCCATTGAAAAGTATTTTAAGCATACAAAGCATTTTCTCCAAAATGAGTATAAAAAGTTGCCAACAACAAACATCTCAACAATTCTCTCACCAACCCTCTCATTAACAATCTTATCAACAATCACGTCAGCCTTCTCAAGCACTCTCACCTTCTCGTTATGAATCCCAGTTTTGTCATTTATCATCGGATAACGATGGAAATCGTTTTTCACCTGATCCAGTTGGATCATTTGAAAGATCAACCAATCAAGATCCACCGTGTAATCATAATGGTATGATATATAAGCCTTTTTTTTGTTTTTGTTGTTCTTTGAATGGAAACCTTTTTTTTTTTTTTATTAATAATGAGAAACTTTTTTTTTTTTTTATAAAACAAAAAAAAAATCAAAACTGTCACCACTACTGCTNTTTTTTTTTTTTTTATAAAACAAAAAAAAAATCAAAACTGTCACCACTACTGCTATTGCCAAGAGTTTGGAAGGCTTTACAACCAAAATCAGCAACTGTACTTATTACTCAAACGGCTTACTAAAGATGTTTAAGAAATAAAAACCTAACTAAAGAGAAAGAGAGAGGAACAAGAGAATGAACTCTCCCCTCAAGTGATGAACGTAAGTGAATTTTTTTCTAAATATTTTTTTTTTATATTGAATATATTTGTTGTAAATGTTTGTTTTGTTTTGTTTTATTTTAAAAGGGATATATAGTTGCGTTGTAAAGCAGTTATTTCTGAACTATGTTTATCTGAACCAGAGTGTCTTGAAAGAGGTGTTGAAGAATTACCTCAAGGAAAAACTTCCTGACTTTATGGGAAGTATGAGTTCAAACCAGTATACAAACTGTTTTCACGATGAATAGTGTAGTGCAGTATGTCATTAAGGGGGCATCCATAAATAACGTTATGTACCCCTCATAGTAGTGCTTGACCCCCCTACTATATAAAAAAATTTTTCAAAATCCGTATGTTTATATATAAAAATTTTACAAAAACTTGAATATATTGTGATACAGTAATCCGATTTGGATGATTTAGGTACCATACGATTCGTCTTAGTGAGATGAATCCAATGATACCAAAATCATTTCATTTGGATCACTGGATCAATAGTTATTCACAAAAAACTATTGATTTTATAGTCATTTTATAAGAAAACATAATAACCAATAGTATTTGGCCAATAACTTTTGATCCAGTAATCCAAAATGAAATGAAATTGGTACTATTCGACTCTTCTCACCGAGATGAATCGAATGGTACCAAAATCATTAAATTTGGACCACTGGATCAGCTTTTAGACGATTTTTTCTAAAAAAATTGCGTTATATTTTTTCAACCTCACCTACTTAAGAGGAAAATCGTTATATTTTGTTAGACCCCCTCCCCCTCTTGTATAACGTTATTTCTAGATGCCCCTAATCGATAATATTTTTTTATTAATATTGTTATTTTATCGATCACTAACGATAACAATTAATATTTGTATCTTTTCATTATGATATTATTAATTGCTATTTTAATTATTTTAATTTAATGAATTTGTGATAATAGCTTCTCACAAAAATGAAGAATTATCGAGGTGCAGCATTAGGTCAGCAATGTGGAAAGTTTTTGGCTTAGAACGGTTGCCCTCCTTGAAAAGCAGCGCCAAAGCCCCTATAATTGTAAAATGGAAAGAAAATCCAAAAATAGTCAAGTGTCATTGTTTATTGTTTGAAACAAACAATAAAAATGTGTTTTGGATCTCTGCGATAGTAAGGGCTGTATTTTCAGAAGTTGTAGTTCTCACCTTAACAAGCGAACACAGTGCTTTTGCACTAGCGGTATGCGACATATTCTTAAATCCAAAATCCAAGAGTATTACATGCAACAAGAAAAATATGAAACTTCGTATAGAGAAATATCTTGTATATATTTGCCATTTTCTTTATTTCTTTTATTGTACAATTTTTTAAATAAACTAACGTTTTAATAAATATAGAACAATTTTAATAATGGTGGTCTGTCGTATAATTCGTCTAAAATGATTATGAACAATGAATTAGAGGTTCAGCACCCATCTGATTCATGGCAAAATACTCCTGAATCAGAATCTAGGGAATCTAGGGTATCTAGGGCTTCTTTTCAGGTGTTTTCGCAGAAAGAAATGGATGATTTGTTTGGGGTTGATTTTTTTTTTTTCCTTTGACAATCTTGCTCTATGTTTATTAGATATTTTGTATTATGTTTACATATTACAAAGAAAAACTATCTAAATTTTAAGATAGGCCAATACCCGGCTTACTCAACTAGTGCCCAAGTATGATTGTCGCACTGGTGTTTGTCAAACAGAAGCTACAAAGCACTTTCGTCATATGTAAGTCTTCTGAATATAACGAGGTACCCAGTTACCTTAGTGGTTTAAACGAGTAAATTCTAATATTTAGTCCACCATGCTGGTGGTATCGAACTTGAGATTTGCGAGAAAACTGCTTCACGTGCGAGCGCCTTAACTGCTTTCGCATGTTCTTCTGAGGCTTGCTTTTTATGACCCGAGTCGAGCGTAGAAGAACTTCTCCCCGCGGCCTCAAATCCAATCTCTTGGTCAACATTTCTCTCAGGCCTCTTACGCTTGCGTGATCTACTTATTCCTTGAGCCTTTTCCCATTCGACGACTAGCTCACATCTTCTTTTCCATATATACCGATAGAAACACTCTTGGAGTATAAAGATTAATCCTTCAAAAACGTTTGCTGTCACCCTTGGACTGGAAATTTCAGACTGCACTCTATTAAACGCTGATTTTTCGACCAAACCGTGTACTAGATCTTGTAACATGTGGTTTTGTTCTTCTTTGGATTCTTTGAAAACGAGTTTTTTCAAATCATACGGGCACAGCTCTATTCTGTATGGCTTTTCCAAAACCTCCCATACTGCATTTATACCCGTCTCTATTGCAACTTCCCAATCTTCTATGAAAAAGTTGCATTCTATCAAATGATTTATACTTTCTTTTTCATTGCTTTCGCAGAGTATGCAGTTTGGAGAGGTGTACAAATCTGGTCTTCTGATATGCAACTCCTGTAGTGTTGGTAATAAGTTAGCGAAACCCTTAACTCTTGTAGTGAGTGAGGTACTTTTCCTGATTGACGTGCACTTCTGACCACTCATTTCTTTAAATCTTGCCCAGCTGAATGTCCAAATGAGGTCATTCTTCAAGTTTTCGCGGTCATGACCTGGGTTTTTCTTCGATAAGAGCCAATTTCCTTCTGCGAATTTACGCTTAAGCTCTACAATAAATTTCCTCGGGGGCGTCTCTATCTGAATTTGGTTCCATGTAAGCACTGTGTTCCAACGTGTTTGTCTACTAATTGGCCAAAGCCACAAATCGTTCAGCAAAGTCGCTTCTTTTGCTAACTGGTCCGCAAACTCATTCCATCTAACCCCCGCATGAGCCTTGACTTTACACATGCTAATGACAAGATCCTTACTATCTATTGTTTCTACGATCTTGTCCAGAATCGCTCTATTTTTGGCTTTCAAAATGTCTTTAAAACTTCTATTTGATAGTGCCCTGTTAATTGAGCTTATCGCTGCTTCACTATCCGTTTTGATAATTACCTTGGACTTTGATTTTGTTGTTAAGAGTGCACCTAAAATTGCGACTAACTCGGGCCTAGTTGAAGATGGCCAGTACTCTATTCTAGCTTTGCCTGTTGCTACTGCACAACTCTCGTCCTCCTCAACTTGTACCCAAGCTGCTCCCATCTTGTCCTTTCCTGCTTTAATCTCCTGATACCATGAACCATCCGTGTAAAACACAAAACAGAAACCCTCCTTCTGCAAATTAACTCTTACTAAATCTATTAACATTTTTTCTAAAAAACTACCTAATTCTAAATTTCTAATTAATACTATCTCAATTGGTTCTATGAAAATCGACTCTGCGATACAGCTTTCTGTACTTGCTATTTGTAAAATGGGACTCTTTTGTAACACTAGTGGTGTCTCTATTAACCATTTTTGGTCCCTTCTTACTACCCCTTCTAATCTTCCTAAAATCTCTTTGTTGTTAACTTTTATAATACATCCATTTTCCTTATCTTCCCCCTTGAGCGATATTTGGCAACCTGAACATCTTTTAAGTAAAGACCCCTTGCTACATTTGTCCTCCACTAACCAGTGATCTACTACAAGCCTTGTTTTCATTATCTTACTAACTCGACCTATGAGAAGTTCCTCAACTGAGTAACTTTCCTTCTTGTAGATGATCCAGTCTTTGAATCTTCCGTCGCTTCTTAAAGGCTTTAGCTTTGTCGTTAAAGCCATGTCATTCGGCCTTTTCATCAAGAAAATATTCTTTAACCTCCTGGATGATGGCTCATATATCACTTTATCTTCGATATGTCTAAACCATTTAGCCTTAGGGCCCTTTGTACTCTTTCCACGCATTCTCTTGAGTTGCTGCCATGTTATGAGCGATGTTCCTTCATAGGTTATCAACTGGTTCAAATAGAATATTTCTAATGCTTGATGCCCTTTTAGAACTCGCCTAGCATCTCCGTTCTCCAATAAATCTCTGATTGCCAACGTATCGTCTGAACAAAACTCTTTGTTTACTTGCATTTGGAAATGCAAGTCATACATTTTGCATTTCTCGATGATACTACAGATTATATTGTTCTTCCATATTTTGAGTCTACTGGGCTTGAAGGCGACTGCACGAGGATCCTGAGTTAACCCTGCATCTAATGCACCTTGGGTAATTCTTAGTTCAATTAAATTCTCAAGGTTGTTACACCCATTCGATCGTTTAAGAAGAGAAGTAGTTTGTCTTGCCGCTAATACATCAGCTAAAAGCTTCACCCTGAAAACACCTCCGTGCACTAATAAACTATTGGGGGCTGTTTGTACTATGCCCAATTTCCTTTTCAAAAGTCTCAAAAAAGGTTGATGTATTCTTTCCAGTTCAATTTCTGAACACACTGTTGCCTGCAGCATATATTCCAATTTAGGCAACAGAACCTGATTGTTTATGTACACCATCTGACTTGCTGTTGTTTTCTTGTTTCTGAGCTTTTGTATAAAAAGCCCTACTATCGCCTTAAGTTTCTTCTTTACACTCGAAGCCTCACTTTCTCTGTGCAACAAGACTCCCAGAAACTTAATATTGCTCAGTTTGCGCTCGGCCAATATTTTTGTACCACCGAAGTTTATCAACCTATCCTTATAAGGAATTCTCGGGTTAATTACTGCCAGTTTGGACTTAGCACCGTTGATCTCGATATCGTTGAAGTGGAAGAACTGTTCGGCTAGTCTAACTATATTTTCTAATTGGTCTTTAGAACTAGCAATCCACGTAGTATCATCAGCATAAGCCAGGACTGCCTGCCTTACTTCGATATTTGTTCCATGCAGCCCGTTTGATGAGAAATCTGTAGCACTCGCTATATAGCCAAGTGAAGTATCATTCTGGATTCTACATAGCAGGGGATCATAGAAGATCCTCCATACGAGTGGAGAGATCACTTCACCTTGATCTATGCCATCACCCGCACGGAATTCTTCTGTTAAACCAAAATGCGTGATAATTCGCATACGTCTATTTATAAATAGGTTGATAATAAATTTTTGCAGTATTTCTGGAATTTTGATTCTTCTTAGTGCAAGGTCCAGCATTTCTAAACTGACAGAATCAAATGCTTTTTTCATATCTTGAAACAGCAGCCACATTTCACGTCCCTTCTCTTCTGCCTCCTCAATGAGCATGCTTAACATAAATACCGGATCCTCAGTTGAGTCCTCTGGTAACCCAGCAAAATTTGGGCCCCTTAGAATATTCTTGTCTTTAATTATTCTGCTCAACCGTTTTGTTAAGATTCTACTTACACATTTCCGAAATACATCTAGCAGAGCTATTGGGCGCACTTTGTTTAGCTCGAAATTCCAGTCCTCCCCTTTAGGTATTGTGTAAATTTGTGCCACCTTCCATTTACTCGGAATGGTTCCATAGAATAGACACAAATTGGCAAAATTCGCGAAAATTATTTGGGTTTTTGTATCTGCTTGCACAATTAAGGGGTAAACAATGTTCGATATACCCGCTGCTGATTCCGTTTTAACCTCTTTTAACATATTTTGCCACTCTTCTAACTCCACCAAATCTAGAGTTGAGTCATACCAGTTTTCCTGTACTTCAATTACTGGGCTATATACTGCTTTCCAATCCTCAGTCATACATTCTATCTTTGGACATCTTTCTCTGAACTGCCCTTTGAAATGCTCCTTTGTATCTCGTAAAACCTCGGAAGGGGCTACTGCAAGTCTGTATTCCAAATCTTCTTTGACTAGAACTCTGTCTAGCCTGACCTTATTAAATGGTTTTTCCAATAAGCTTGCCAACATCATTCTTTGTTCCTTTATAATCATCTCGCTTCGCTTTTTAATATACCTCCTGATTTCTTTTTCTTTTAGTTTCTGACTCTCCTCTGAAATTCTGTTCCCTATAGCTTTCCACCAAAGAATTGCGCTTTCTATCCAACTCTGCAAAGAAGTTAACTCAATCATGCTAATGTTACATTCAGCTTGACGATTAATTATTTTCAGTCTTTGATTCCATTTTTTTACCGAAAGGCTCTGCACACCATGATCAGCTTTCTTAATCTCACTAATAAGCCGGCCCAAGCTCATGTACGCTTTAGATCTGCGCTTTTTCCTATTTGGCACTAATTGCTTTTTTGGTGTTTTGACCTTTTTGTTTGGGAGTGAGCTTTCTCCTGATCTGATGATTGCCTTTTCTATTATATCCCAGATTTTATCAATTTGTACGTTTCCGTCACTCAATCCTTTTTTAATTTCCTCTGCGTCTTGACTACAGAGGAATTTTGGAACTTGTGTGTGTAAACGTTTCCAAAGACTTGACTTGTAATCTTCCCAATTCTCTTTGGATGCCATATCCAAATTCCATACGAGCCTGGTTGTCTGCTTTTCTTCCGAGACGCACTCTTTAATACGATTAAAACTACTACCCAAACTCAGTTGCAAAAGAACCAAACTGTGGTCACTTCCTGTTATAGTTTCCATTTCTTCAATCTCTGCTTTCTCTACCCTGTCTTTCAGATATTCTGATACCCAGATTTGATCAATCCGGGTTGCTGTGCTCCCATTACTCCAAGTAAACTTTCTGCTTTACCGATTCCAGTACCTATAAGTGTCTATAAAATTTTGAGATCTTAGCCATGTATGTAGCCGCAGTTTCTTACAAACTTTAGTACTGGGTTGTTTGTCTATTGCTGAATTCACAATGTGATTGAAGTCCCCAATGAGCACTATACGAAACTCTCTTTGCCACTCTTCTATTTTTTCCTG
Source organism: Gigaspora rosea (assembly GCA_003550325.1). Lineage (NCBI taxonomy): Eukaryota > Fungi > Glomeromycota > Glomeromycetes > Diversisporales > Gigasporaceae > Gigaspora > Gigaspora rosea. Next base: position 66,988 of record QKWP01002324.1, read on the forward strand.
TATTAACTCTGATGCTTCATGGGCCATGTTTTCACCGTTTGGAGGTATATATGCCATTATAACCAACAGTTTTAGCCCCTTTAAGTAAAAATAAACTGCCAAAATGTTACTGTTAATTCTCTCGACTCTCCCAATATGTCTTTCTAGATCCTTATCTACTAAGATTCCTACTCCTGAACCCTTGTGTTTTCCAGATTCTGCACTCGACCAAAAACCCTTAAATCCTGTTCCATCCTTCAAAAGAAACTTGGCCTCTCTTTCTTGTAAGTTTGTTTCTGATATCCCTATTATATTATATGCATCTTTGTCTGCAAAATGCAGTAAGGAATCGAGTTTATGATTAGAAGTTTTAAGGCCATTAATATTATGCGCGGCTATAGTAATATTTCTATTTTTAGATTTTTTTCCCGATTCCCTTGTGTGTGCAGCACCTACTACTTCTAGAGGTGCTATCGCTTTCTTTATTACAACTGGGGCGCCCGTTAGGAGCGATTCGGAGCTATTGCTCCTATATGCCTCCTTTCAATATTGTCTAATCTTTGTAGAATTTCTTTAAGTATGCTGTTGTTTGTCAACTCATTAGTTACCGTTATATTACAATTTTGATTTTCTTTTCCTTCATAGCGCGTATTATTGCTTTTCTTTTTTGAGTCATACTTTTGATCCACAGATTTATGTATATGATTTCCTTGTGGCCGTTTCGACATAACAGGCCTTTCTTTGCCTTTCTTCCCACTAAAATTGCTTTCTTCAGCACTTTTTGGCTCCTTATTATTACTTGCTTCCACATATACCTCAGTTCCCTGTATTCCTTGGTTAAGAGATCCTCTTCCGTTTATCCATTCCAATTTAGTATCATAATACCATACTGTACTACTAAGCGCATTGTCCAAATCCTCCCTAGATCCAAAATATATGCTTGCCGTTCCTCTTTGATTTCCATTACTATTATATGAAACATATACTGCCTTTGCTTTGCATGATTTAAGCTAACGTAAGAGAGCTGACTCGACAGTTGACTTAGGCACGTTCTTTAAAATTGCTTTAAATTTGCTTCTTTCTACTAGGGTTTCCCTGTCGAACCTGCCTTGAGTTAGTCTGAGCATCTTGCCCTTTTCGAAATGGACTGCCCATGCTGATTGTAAAAAAAAAGCTTTTCTATCGTCTTTTGGTTCCAACTCAATATACAACGCCTTAGATTTTCCTGCTGCCGTTACTCCATGAATTGATACCTTTCCATAAAAGCTTAACGCCTTTTTAATGTATATTGCTCTTGTATATGTTGGTACGTCCCATAGTGTCAAACCCAACTTTTCTTTCCTTTTATACGAGAATGTACTTTGCGAGCTTTTTGATGCTTGTGCCCAGATAGAGCTACTTATATCTTCTACTTTATCAACTTCATTACTAGTTTTGTCCACAACTTCTGTCTTATTGTCTGTGTTTATATCGAACTCCATTTTGCTATAAACTTCCGTTTGTTTAATATTTGCAATAATTCCCTCTGTTAAATCATATTGTATTGCAAGCCCCAGACCCTTCGCCTGCGTTACCTTGTCTTTGATTTCTTCAGTACCATAATCTGGTACACCACATTCCGTTATAATTAGAACTTCCTTATTTTACTCGATTTCCTCTTTCTACTTTTGCTCTAAGTCTAATCCATTGACAAGAGCTTCCTCTTCCTTACAAATTTCTATTTCTTCCTTTATTTTATACTCTATTCTGTCATACGTTTCCGTTACATTCCTAATTACGCAAACTGCAAAAACTTGATTACTTAATCCTAGCCATTTTGCTATATTTCGGTCTTTGGATGATACATCCTGTGCTACTACTTGTAGTTGTTGTTGTACCTCAGCCTCTGAACTCGCAAAAATATTTCTGTATGTTCCTAATTTCTCCGTTTCCAGGCTCTGTTTTCTAGATCTTTCTATCAATTGTGTTAAACTACCTTCTGCTTCCTCTTTATCGAATTTCTCCTTGCTTGAGTTTTCTTTATGTTCTGACTCGCTTGTATTTATTTCTACTCCTTCCATTTTAATGCCTATCTTCTCCTCGATGCCGTAATCTAATGTACCGCACTCTGCATCTAGCAAAGCTTCTTTTCTTGCTTGGGTTTTTTCCAATGTACTTTTCCCTTCTTTAGTATTATTTTGTATTTCTTTTAGCTGCTTTTCTGTTAGGGCACGATAATTTTCCAGGAGGTGCCTAATTAGGCAGACCTCCTCCGCTGATAGCGATTCTAATGCTTTTGCTATTTCTTTGTCTACCACCTGCACCTTTGTACATGCTTTTTTTAAATACTTCATGCATTCCTGCACGCCAGTTCTTAGCGCTACACAGCCATCTTTTAAGAAATTGACTTTCCATTCTGGTACCTGTTGGATATTCATTTAACCTCTATTGATCCTGTTATCAGCTTGTTTCTAAAAATTTTTTCCACGTTTACGTGTTTGTTTTTGTAAAATTCGGTTAGATTACACGTGACCTGTTTGTTTACTTGTTTTGAACTGATTGCTTGTTTGTTGACGCGTAAAATGACCGATCAAAACAGATCGGCGTAACAGGGCTCAAAGAATTCCCCAAAATTTCCAAAAAATTTTTCAAAAATCGAAAGTTTCCTTTCTAGCCTCTTATCTACTGACTTTTTGTAATAAGTGCTACTACTAAACTACTGTTTATTTTAAGCAATCTTTCTTTTTTATTATTTGTGTTGGACACGTTAGCTAGTGTAGTTTTTGTCTTTGCCTATGTTTTCCTTCTCTGCCGTTTTTGGTACAGTGGATCACCGGAAAGAGTGGTTATCATTTGGGGTTGATAATTATACTGATTATTTTAGTTTTAATTAGTCATATTTGTTGTATGTAACTTAGCAATATGTATTTCTTTTTAATTAATAAAATTTATATTGCATTTGTCTGCGTTATAAAAGTAATATTTGATATTAATATCAATTTACTAAATGTGAGTAATAAATATAGAGTATAATAGTATTGATATTGGTACAATTAGAAAAAATCAATTAGAATTATTATTCATTATTAAACGATACTAATTGTGATTTTTAAATCTGATATTTATCGATTATTACCGATTATTATCTTAATCGATAGTCATCGTCATAGGGGATTTAAATCGATTACTATCCAATAACCGATAAAAATTGATAGTAATCCTTGTGCAAATTTTGGTGATGTTGTAATTTACATTTATTTATTTTTTATTTAAAACTTTTCAAAATACATATTTTCTTATAGAATTTACTAATTTCTTCTTATTGTCTGACTGCCTAGAATTATTTATACTAATTTATATATTATCTTTTAAATAAAATATATCATCTTTGTTAGGATTAGAATTAAAATTAGTAGATAATATTATACAGTACTAAAATTTTGCAAAGAATTTTTTTATTAGTATACAAAAGATGATTTTTTGCCAAAGTTTTGCAATAAGTGCGATTTTTCAAAAAAAGCAATTGTTGTTTTAATCATCACATTATCTAATCTTACATTATAATTGGCCAATAACAAAAATTGGTAGAGAAATTAGTATAACCTCTCTTATATACTGTATGATATACTAATTCAACATAATCAGTAAGTGTATGCCAATCTTTTTTTAATAATATTAATTAAGTGTACATTAAAGGTCAAGCAAATTTGCTATTAAAAAGCTTATTTTTGTATACAAATGGACAAATGTTTTAAAAAATTTAGTTTGAATGTACGACAAAGATTTTTTGCATATATTCAGGGGCCTTCCCTCTATATAAGACCAATTAGCCAATCAAATTGTATAATTAGTCTTATGTAAAAATTCCTCTAGAATATTATGTAATATCTGTTACTGCTCAAAAGCATACCTTATCCAGGTCCTTTACATTAAATAGTTAAACAACTATTTGCATTATTTACGAATTTAGTTAGAACCTTTTATTTGCTTGGCTAGTTATAATGACTAATGTATCATACAGGTACTTCTACTTAATACAAGTCACAATTTCAATACAGGCACACAATATATTATGTCATTTATTGCTCAAAATACTTTATGAATTTGTTTTGCAAAATGAAATCTTCTTGTCTTATTGAATTTAGGGAGGCACCAGAAATCAGCTGATTTCTTGTGGGGAGGGGGTCTCTGGCCTAGTCAGGTTACTATATATCCTTTATTCTGATTGGTTAATACAATATATTATTTATATAATATATATTTAAAAATACTATATATAAAAATTTTATTAGTTAATAACTTTTGATCCACTGGTCCAATTTGGATGATTTAACTACCAAAATGATCCTCTTAAAGAGAGGATTCTAACAAACCCAAAATCACAAAAATCTAATCACAGAATCATAAGATCGATATAAATTTGTGCATTATTACTACATATATAAATACTATATATATAGTAATAATGCACAAATCTATATCGATCTTATGGTCCTGTAATTAGATTTTTGTGATTTTGGGCTTGTTAGAATCCTCTCTTTGAGAGGATCATTTTGGTAGTTAAATCATCCAAATCGGACTAGTAGGTCAAAAATAATTTATTATATTCTATATATTATTTAATAGTAAATAATTTTTGATCTACTAGTCCAATTTGGATGATTTAACTACCAAAATGATCATCTCAAAGAGAAGATTCTAACAAGCCCAAAATCACAAAAATCTAATTACAGGACCATAAGATCGATATAGATTTGTATATTATTATTATATATATATAGTATTTATTAAATAAATACTATATAATAATAATATGCAAATCTATATCGATCTTATGATCCTGTAATTAGATTTTTGTGATTTTGGGCTTGTTAGAATCCTCTTTTTGTGAGAGGATCATTTTGGGTAGTAAATCATCCAAATTGGACCAGTAGATCAAAAGTTATTAACTATTAAGTTTATAAATATTTTTAATAATAATTTAATATATGCGAAATTTGATTGACTATTAAACCAGTCAGGTAGGGGGAGGGGAGTAGAGGGTATAGTAAATGGAAATCAGGTGATTTCTGGTGCTCCCCTTACAAGTAAGCATTTATTGTAAATAAATATTAGAGATTATACTAAAAAAAATGCATGCATATGCTCATATTAAAAATTAGCCAATAAAAACAATACACATTATCGCATTTAGATCAATATAAATTAGTCAATTAGACGATCTGGCTAGAACTCTATTAGACGAGAACGGTTTTATGATAAGCTTCGGCAACCACTATATTGATCGAGAAAGATACAATTTCTATTTCTATATTAGTCTTTTAAGCTGAATTTTATAAAATTATACAAAATATTTTTGTGTGATAAGGCGTTCTGTAAAAAATAAATCTGATTTTCTTTTTTTTTTTTTTGTTATAACCAAGCAGAAAAAAAATCTAGACCTTTAGACCTTTATTATATTGAAAATATTCAAAAAATTCTATTCAATTTCCTCCCATAAAAAATTAATCAATTTTGCTTTGTTGCATTTGGCACACCTTTGTTCTTCTTATAAAATTTTCAATTTTTCTTAGGATATTAAGATATTTTTCTGTACCATCCTCCTGAAATAAGAACGTACATATGGTCTCCAAACTTGTACTTGCTACGTTGGCACTAACCATGGGAATTTCAAAGCTGTCGTCTCTATCGTCTGTATCTTCCAAATCGGTAATAATTGAATCATCAGTTTTGAATGTTTCAACAAGCTCGGTAATAACTTGATTATCCAAAGGAACTTCATAAACATTGTTTTCCTCGGAGATTGCCAAAAACTCATTAACTTGCATAGGGTCAAGAAAGTCAAGTGCTTCAATTGCATCTGCAATGTCATCAAGCACAGGGTTTGTAGTTTAATGATGATTTTCTAAGAAGCTTTGTAAGTAAAAGTTAGTATCTTCAGGAAGAATTTGTATGTGGTACCAACAATTTCAAATTGTATTGCTATTAACTTAATCCCAACTTTGAATGATATAATAGATAGCTTGTAACACATTCATTTTTAGATCTTCTGCATTCTCTCCTTTTTCGACTTCTTGTAGTATCCAACTTAAAAGATATAATTAGTAATACAATTCAAATTTACACAAGAATTTTTTTTTAATAAAAAAAAAACAAAAGCAAGTCTACCAAATATGAAGGCGACGATAATGCCTCTTGAAACTCACAATGATCCCGGCATCCATAGACTGAATCTTTGAAGTTGTATTTGGCAACAAGAATTGTACATCTGTATATTGGAGATTAATGCTATTAATAACATAGCTGGGGCAATTGTCAAGAAGCAAGAGCACACATTGGCCCGATACCTAAGACTGACTTGGCGATCAAATTCTTCAACCCATTCTTGAAAGAGGGATGTAATCATCCAAGCTTTGGCACTGTTTCTGTATTCTACGAGCAAATTACTAATGTTGACATTCTTGAAGCAGCATGGTATTTTATATTTTCTGATTACTAAAGGATTCAATTTATGTGAACCATCAGCATTTGTACAAAGTGCAATTGAGATGCGTTCTTTGTTTATTT
>QKWP01002325.1:0-31959 GCA_003550325.1 Gigaspora rosea
TACATTACTATATATATATTAAATACATTTGACCTATTTCATTTTAAATGCCGACATACTCAATTGATAAATTTAATAACTCCTGAAATGTATCTGTATCAGTTAGAACAATGTGAATTAATCTGATTACCTTAAATACTATATTTAGTAATAAAGCTACATCAATTTGAATTATTCCGACTTAAATCAATTGTATTCCATTTATAGTAAATTTCACAAACATGCATATTTCGCATTATGTAGAATTATAAACTACATGTATTAGTTCTAAGGTGATTTATTATAATTTAGAACAATGCACAATAATACTTACATTAAAAATTTTAGCCCCTATTAAACTATTACTATATTTAGGAATATGAAAAGATTTATTTAAATTAATTCGCATTAAAAAAGCCATTTATTTTCGCATTATTCGATTGTTACGTAGAATCATAGAAGCTTTATTGGATTTTTTAAACTACATGTATCGATCTAAGGTAATATATTATTAAGAACTATGCGCATAATTCAATTACCTTAAAAAATTTAGCCCCTATCAAACTATTACTCTTTTAAACTTTCTTTACTATACTGTATTTAGGAATGCGAACAACTTTTATTTGAATTAATTCGCATTAAAAAAACTAAGTCCATTTATAGTAAATTTCTCAAACATGCTTATTTCGCATTATTCGATTGTTACGTAGAATCATATTAAACTTTCATTTAATTAGATTCATATTTATTCGAACTAAGTTAATTAATATGGACGTTTAAAATTTTAGGCCTATAATTTACATTATTTTTAATTATTTCAAATCTTTTAAAATAATTCGAATTATTTTGAATTATTTTGCACTCATAGTTCATAGTAATTTATCTCTATCTATTTCATTTTTGATATTGACGTTTAAAAATATTAGCTCTTTATTTTTAAATATTTTTAATTAAATTAATCTATTTATTATAATTCGAATTATTTCGAATTATTTTGCACTCTTTGTTCATAGTAATTTATCTCTATCTGTTTCATTCTTGAATATTGACGTTTAAAAAATTTTAGCCTTATATTTTCATTATTTTTAATTAATTCAAATTATTTTAACTTAATTTGAATTATTTTGCTTTTATAGTTCATAGTAATCTATCTCAATATGTTACATTCTTGAATATTGACGGTTAAAAATATTAGCTCTTTATTTTTAAATATTTTTAATTAAATTAATCCATTTTATTATAATTCGAATTATTTCAAATTATTTTGCACTCTTTGTTCATAGTAATTTATCTCAATCGATTTCGAATTATTTTGAATTATTCTACGTTATATTGTGTAATTACTTGCATAATATTGCGTAATAATCTTACGTAATATTTCGTAATTTTATATTTCGCTATATTGCGAAAGTTATTACGTAATATTGCGTTGTTATTACACTTCGTAAATTATTGCGCTATATTTTTCGCCCTATTAAATTTGCTGATGTAGATAATAATGCTGCAAGGAGGGAGTTAAAGATAAGTAATTCAATGAGTTACTGGTTTAGGATATTACGACATAACCACTAACATAATTATAATTATTAGGGACAAAGACAGAATACGTTGATAAAAGAAGTTATTACAAATGTGCATATAAATAGAATTATGCATAATCTGGATCCAAAATATATTTAATTATAATATTTCTAAACTTGACTTACGATAATACGAAAACCACAAGTTGTAAACAAAAAAATGTTAAACGTCGTCCTTATTTTTGAAAAATACGGTAATCGGTTTTACCTACTAGATCAGGTTCGTCAGCATTCTACATTACTGTTACTGCTTTCATGCAAATAATTGAATTTTACACGATTTTAAACAAAATAATTGTATAGTATCACTTTTCAATAAAAATATAAAATTATTATTGGAATGTACTTGACAAACTTTTGATTTATTCCATGCAATTTAAATTGTACTCATCGCGAATTTCTCAGTATCCTTAACTTTTTATAACAAAATTAGCATTTGTTTGCTTGTATGCATAAATTCCAAATGAAGTAGCAGTAAAATCATCTCTGATGCCACGAAGAGGTAATATGAATTATAAAATTTTTAAAGCACAAAGGAAACAGGGGCTTCCAACAAATTATTGAATAATCCTAATAAACTCCATTTGGCCGATGGATCATCTGCGGGATGAATTATACGTCTGCCCAATTCGTATTCGAGTTGTTTACTATTTGTAGTTTCATCATCTAGTTCCTCGTCATTTAACGTATTAACCCAACCTTCAACCATGTGTAACCAATTATCTTCATTGAAAATATCCGAATCATCGATCATGACCTCGTTCAATTCATTTGAATGAGTTTGTGTATTGGTTTGTAAATGATTTGTGAACTATCAGGAACCGATATAATGCTATCCTCACTATCACTTGTAGTGTATTCTGCTAACTCTTCCTGTGCTTTATCCTCTTCACCGGTATTATAAGCTTTACTTTTATTAGAAGGTTGAATAGTAGTTGCAATACGAATTCATTTATATTGTTTTTCAGCATTCTCAGCTTCATTGCGTTTTCGCTTGCTTAATATATCACTGCGCAATTGATTCATAGCTAGTACTTTGTTATTCTTAAATCGATAATTAAAATTAGTAGTATAAAAAAAAAGATAATAAATTAATTGATGATCTGCCACAAATCGATAGTGTGATCATAGTGTAACATGATGCAGATCCTTACTATTTGTTGATATGTAAATCCTAAAATGTAGGAATTTTTTTGCCCACCCAAGGTAAACATTTTTTTCTTACTAAATTAAGGAGTCATATCACTAAGTGAAAATCGTAGAGCTCATCAGGATGAGTCTAATGGTAGTTAGATCATCGAAATCGGACCATTATATGATGAGATACCTTCGAAAAACAATTGGCCGACTATATGTAAACAATAGGTTTGTTTACACAAAATTTTATATAGTCGACCAATCATTTTTTGAAGATATCTTATTATCTACTAGTCCGATTTTGATTATCTAACTACCATTAGACTCGTCTCGATGAGCTCTACAATTTTCACTTAGTAGACATGACTCATTAACTTAGTAAGAAAAAAGGCTTTCTAAGTTTTCCTTAGGTTGCCAAAAATATTCATATATTATAGGATTTACATAGTAATTTGCGTCATGTTACACTATGATCACACTATCGATTTGTGGCAGATCATTAATTAAATTAAAAATCACATACTGGCAAACGATTTCGGCACTTCGTATATAGATAACCCATAGTTGACCATAATCGCTCGACTGAAGCAGAATTAATGCATATGCCAAATAAATGTAAAGCCAATCGAGATAATTCAGGTACCAAACCCTTTGCTGAATCCAAAAATCGATGATATTTCCATCAAACTGATCATATGTTTCGCAATTTTAGGGAAACGCTTCTCTTTGATACAACAAAAATTCACGTAAAATACGTGTTGGTGCCTTGCTTAACCATGCATTGTAATAGTAGATTAGCCATTGACTGAAATATGAATAAGAAATACCAGAAATGTTAGAGGAAAATTTTGAGAGCTGACATTTTGGGTGTAAAACAATTGATAGAAGAAGCAAGGGTTGTTCCCATTGTGCCCATCGTTTCTCCAATCGAGCTACCATGTGTTCAGAAAAATCCTCATCTTTACAATCCGCAAAAACTTTAATAAGCCACCCAAAGCAATGCGTAATTTCAAAAAGCTGTGCACTATTTTTTTGAAGTTTATTTAATATTCCACATAATGGAAATAATAAGTCTTGAAGTTCATAAAGAATAATCCAAAAATTAGAATCTTGCAATATCGATATAATGTCAGGCGAAAGTGGTTTGGTTTCATTAGCATTTTCTGACCGTTGCTGTGTTCGTCCACTTCGAGAAGTACTTGCCGTCCCAATTCTTGTAGGAGCAAATTTTGTAGCTAGCATCTATTGTAAGTAGAAATCAGAGCAGTTTCAGAATTAAAAAAAAAAACGCAATTCAGAAAATGAATGGATGCATTAAAATCTAAAATTGAATAAAATTCGATTTTCGATTTAGGATAATTTGTACTAAAAATAGATTTTGATTAAAACTCAAAAATCGAATTTTATTCGATTTTGCCAAGCATTAAACCTTTTTAATAATAACAAAAGATATTAATTTTTAAATTTACAAAAATTGATACCACATTTTAAAAATAAATATATCATTGATTTTTATTAAATTATGTTCCCGTATTTAATTCTGGAACCCTCATTATAATTTATTAGAATTGTTACACAATTAAAAACAATACTTACTTTAAGCATGGATTCAGTTTTTAAAATAGAATAGAAACTAAAATAAAAACTGTTCCAGCGTGTTTCAGCAGGTGTTATAAGATAAATAACTTGACTGTAACAGGACATTTGTTCATTTCTTAATAATCCAGTGAAATACAGAGAAGAGTAAAAATAGCTTATAACACGTATTGCACTTTTGGATATTTTTTTATACATATCATGTTCCTTGAAAATATCCCCAAAAACTAGATTTACTTGATGCGCCATGCACGGAATAAAAACTTTGTTGGGAAATTCGACTCTTAATTGTCGCCTATAAGTAAAAACAAAAAAATTTAAACAAATAAAATGTCCACCATATTTATTAAAAAATTTTAATTTTTACCTCGCAGCTGCATAACTGCCAGCAGAATCTGATACATAACAGTTAATTTGGATGTTTTTTTCTTCTGCATTATCCATTATGTCCTTAATGAGAAGTTTTACATCTTCATCTCTTGATCATTGGTCACTAATATCGTGCGCATTCCAAATCAAAGCTTCACCTTTAGAAGTAATCAAAACGATACCAAAAAGATACTCCTGCTTAATGTTAGTCCAGCCATCAAACGCCGCAGTTACTCCAATTTCATCTGCACTTGCGTGTTGTAAAATATCCTCAACTAACTTTTCTGAATAACTTGGAAGAATTCGATTACTTACTGCCCATCGATTAGGTAACTGGCCATTTGATACGATCATATGTAAAATCAAGTTTTTAAAATGTGGTTTATCCTTTTCAGATAGTGGATGTGAAACGTAGGTGGTAAATGTTGTTTGCTTTTTAGGCAAATTAATTTCTGTAGTTTCAGAAATTGTGGGAATTGTGCTGGAAATTTCATCCTCAGGTGCAATATCGGCATTAGTATTGGCTACTAATTATTAAACATGTTATTAACATAATGAATAAGCAAACTATATCAAAATACCTTTATTACTTCTGCTTTTTTTTTAGCATCTTCAGGTACTGATCTTGCAAGAATCTCTAAAACCTCATCTGTATTATATTCTTCTTTAAAATTTATGCAGTCCCTAAGGTGGCTTCGACATAACTTTGCCTTGTTAGATACAAAGCACTGGGGATTCGTTAGTGCAATAGGTAAAGTATATTTCCTTATACATGAAAGACAAACTGCCTTTTTGTTTGCTTTTGGGTTATCAGGTTCAGTGAGATAAAAAAATTCTCGAAAATTATGTCCTTTTCTACCCATCTTACGTTATCTAAAAAAAAAACGCTAGTGTTAGATTGAAAGAAAGATAAAATTTAAGGCATCAGCATGAGTTGACAAGATCAATTTCTATATATGCCAAATCTACATACCCCCGATATGTAATAAGTCTTTTCTAATTTTAGTACAAACGCCCTCTTTATGTAGTTACTACTGTATTCACAAAGCATCCATTAATCTAAATGTTATAGCTAGCTCAACGTCACAAAAAACTTTATTTTTCTTATATTTTTTTTTAATTTTTTTTGTTTTATTTTTTATTTATTAAATTATTTTTTATTTTATTTTTTTGATTTATGTTGTTATATCATGTAAGGAAAAGTTCAATAATTCGTGGATTTATTACAGGATTCACATCAAGTATTATGTGAGTCTGAAACCACTTGAGGCCTCGCTTGTGCTTGTTAACCTTGTAACCACAAAATCAGAATGGCTTCAAATTCTTATTTTGATCGCAAAATTTCTTTACATTTTTACTACCGTTTTTTAGCCCCCAAATATTTGCAAACCATATGGTTGCGTAATAGCAAAAGTATTTTTTAAAAATTGTTTTCATTGGAGAGAAAATCAATCCAATATTTATTATGACTTTTCTCCTTTTATATAACTTTTTAAACTGCGGCAATATCGATACGAGATCATGCATTTAAATAAGCTCTGCATGCATTAATGCATTGATTTAACTGATATGTACAATACCGAACTAATTATATCACGTAATCCGATCATGGTTATATTACACAAACTTTAAATGACCCCCAAATCCAAATGACTTAGGTCATTTACAAATGACCTGGGTCATTTGGTCACAAGTCATTTTCAAATGACCCAGAATTTAAATGACCATAATGACTAGTCATTTTGAGGTCATTTCAGGTTACTTGAAAAATAGGCAAATGACCAGGTCATTTACCATCCCTGCTGTCAATATGGCATAGGTGTAAATAAGCATGAAAAAGGTGATGAGATATTTCAAATGAACAATAGAGAATTTGAAAACCCATCTGAATTGAATGGCAAAATAGATATGATCAAGTCTGTTGCTAATGATAAGGATGGATTGAGATATAATCTTGAGATGATAACAACTTGGGTTGATGATGATAAAATTGTACACGGAGAAGTAGCAACTGTTATTAATGATGAAGAAATGATATATGAGATTGCAACGCCCATGACTGCTAATAATGGAAAGTCAGTGATAAAGTGGACAAATTATGGACTGTTATCAAGATTTAAATATGACATTAAACGTGGATGGCATCAACCTGAGGCACAAAAATCTTGCGATATGAACCCAGTATCGAAATTAGATGTGTTGGATCGAATTGGAAAAAGGGGATTTTATGAACGAATCTACTTTGACCACGTGATTGGTATTGATGGACTAGAACATGCAATCTTCAGAAATCAAATCGATATGCGCAAAGTTAGGGCAAAAGCTCGATAAGAGGTAAGAGTTCAACTGAATAGAATGATCTTAGTAATTGTTGTGAAAATGGAATTGTGGTGTAATGTCTGTTGGAAATGATAATATAAAGGGCTACAGTAATAACGCATCCAATTGTGATCATGAATTTGCTGACGATGGTAAAGTTGATGGAATGATTGATGACGAGCATCAAAATGATGAAGCAATTGTATTAATGGAAGCACCGCTGGAGGTGGTTACGAAAATGGATACATTGATGAAAGGTTTGGTGGAAATGTTAAGGAATTGGGAAAATTGAATAGTGCTGATGAGTTCAATGGTAATAATGAAAAGGGATGAATCCTTGAATTGGTAACGTGACCAAAGGTCAAAATGGAGGTGCAAAGCTACCAAAACAATTGATGGCACTAATAAAAGCGTACACGAAGAACATTGAAATTAATTAAAAAAAAAACAAAAAATTTTAGTATTTGTGTATGTATGGTGCCAGAATAATGCATTAGTATAGTTTTAATTTAATGTATTTAATAATTAGGGTGGAAATAAGAAATATGTATTTGTTGAATTTTGCAGAATTGAAACTTCGAAAACGAAGTTCCAGGGGATCTAGCTCGTGTCGCAGTTGGATCTATTACTCCAGGATTTCGTGGTACCGATCAGGAACTATAAGGTTGCATAATTTTGATTTGCATAATGCAGAAATTTAATTAAAAGTCTAATTGTTAGATAGTCTAATGCGTGTAACCAGATAATTAAATATCCAGTTAATAATCTTGTATTTAAAGAAAAGCGATCAATTAATAAAAAAAAGGAAGCTTTTAGCTCTAGCGATAATACGAGCCTTTGATCTTATTAGTTTTAAACACCTTTGCATTTTCTAAGTGAAAAACTGTCGTTATATACGTGAACGTATTAGGTGGAAGGACCTGTACGATATGTCAGTAGTCATATAGCCAAGCGAGTGAATTTTATTAGCAAAACACTACAAGTACACGGCATATTGGGAATAGCCGTGACAATGGGGTCAAGACCCTTGCCCTATATCAAGGAGATGATGGAATTGAGAGCAAAGATAGTAATACCTTTGATAAATTTGAGTACGAAGAAGACAATGAAGCAGAAGAAGTAGAGGATCATTTCATAAATTGGTCTTTAATGGTAGAAGAGAATCCAGCTTTATATCTGATAAATATTAAAAAAGTGCTCGTTAAAGATGATGATGAGGTAAAAAGATATTCAAAGACCAAATTTTTGAGCTAGTAAATAATAATGAACTTACTATAAAATAGCAACAACAAGCCCAAGAGTTTTTACTAGTTAGAAAGGATATGTTTGCTCGAGGGCTTGACGAATTAGGGTGCACTAATGCCATTACACACATTATTCACATGGGTGACGCTACCCCAATTAAACAATCTATTATAGACTGGCTTTAAAGAAAATGAATTTATTAAGTAAGAGATAATGAATTAAAGAAAAAAAGACTTATTCATGAAGCCAATAGTCCTTGGGCGTCTCATTATTATTGTGCCAAAAAAGAATGGAAAGCCACACTTCTGTGTGGATTACAGGAAGTTAAACTCGGTAACGAAAAAAGATTCGTACCTGCTACCCCACATAAATGACTTATTTGATACTTTTGGTTGTTCGGAGTGGTTCTCAACTCTCGACTTGATGAGTGATATTGGCAGGTAGGAATAAAAAAAAAAGATAAGGAGAAAACTACCTTCATTACAAAATATAGTACATACGAATTTAACATGATGCCCTTCAGGCTGTGTAATACCCAGAAATGTTTCAACATCTAATGGATCAGATACTACAAGAATGTGTAGAAGAATATGTGATCGTTTATTTGGATGACATTAACATTTATTCAAGCATATTTAAAGAACATTTAAAGTATATAGAAATAGTTATTAATAAATTTAAAGGAGCAGGATTAAAATTAAAACCGGAAAAGTGTAAATTTTTCTGCTCCAAAATCCAATATTTAGGTCACATAATTAACAAAGAAGGAGTAAAGCTGGATAAAGCTAAAACAAAGAAGGTGAAAAATTTTTCAATACCCGGTAATTTGAGGCAACTAAGGAGGTTTATAGGTCTGGCCTTGTACTATAGGCATTTTGTGAAAGGATTTGCAAAAATAGCCTGACATTTACATATACTCTTAGAAAAGGGAATACCCTATAAGTAAATAGAAGAGCAACAACATGCATTCGAAACTTTAAACGATATCTAATTATGACCCCTATTCTCCATTATTTGAATTTTAACAATACATTTATACTACATACGGATGCTTCTGGTACTGGATTAGGTGCTATGTTGGTAAAGAAAAATGAAGATAACAAGGAATACGTTATTGTATATGCAAGCTGAGGTCTTAGTAAAACAGAAAGAAATTATTTTTCTCCAGAACTCGAATGTTTGGCAGTAGTATGGGCAGAACCCTGAATATAGAGGTTATATTGGCTTTAATATAAACTTTTTATAAATTTTATCTATTTTTTATTAGAGCTAATTAACTTTATTTAATATATAAGCTTTAATATTTAAATAATCTTATCTATTTAACAAATATAACAAATATATTTTTTTTTAAAAAAAAATTTTTTTTTTAAAAATTTTTCTTTAAAAAAAAATTTTTTTTAAAAAAAATTTTCTTAGTCAAAAAAAATTTTTCTCGAAAAAAAAATTTTTCTCTAAAAAAAATTTTTCTCCAAAAAAATTTTTCTTCAAAAAAATTTTTTCAAAAAAAATTTTTTTTCAAAAAAAAATTTTCTTTTAAAAAAATTTTTTCTTTTTTTTTCTTTTTTTTTTTTTTATTTAATTATCCAAATTTTAAATATAACCTATCTAAAATTTATTAATTTTATCCACTTTAAATAACATAACATTAAAGCCTTTTATCTACTTTTAAATATAACCTTTTGGCCAATAACCGCTTTTCAAATATAACATCTTAGTAAAAAAGTTTCTTTTTTATCCAAAATTTCAATATAACCTTTATATGTATTATTTGGGGTCCTGTATGGGCTGTGGAGTATTTCTACCACTACTTAGAGGCCAAACAATTCGTCTTAAACACAGATCATACTGCACTTAAATGGCTAAATACGTCCAAATTAAAGAGTATAAGGGTATGCTTGATACTAAGGTTACAATCCTATAATTATTCGATTTTATATAAAGCCAGCTGGAAACATTCTAATGTAGATGCACTGTCGCAGATGTACAATCAAGAATTAGGCAAGAGTTAGTTATGTTCAAAAAAAAAATTTAAAAAAATTTTTTTTTTTGCGGCCAAAGGAAATATATTGTTTGGACAAAATTAGTCTAAAGTTTGAAAAATTAAACATGAGAAACTATACCCCGGTGTGGTTCGATAATAGAAGTGAAGATAATAGATACCATTTACCTTTATTGAATGTACCAAGTAGTTAAAGAATTCTTACGATAGCATTCTACTAAATATATATATATATATATATATATATATTTTTTTTTCTTTCATTAGAGGTAGCAAGATGAATATTGATATTTGGCATACAATGAATTCCAAAAAAAGAATAGCTAAATTGGCATAAAAACCTTTGCCAAAAATTCTCATCACATGCGGTAATGTAAGGCACTTTTTGGGGAGTATTGAGTTGCCATAGACTGGTGCAAAAAGCCTGCATCAATAAGTCTACAAAATTGTGAATATCTGGAATATCCAGAGTATATTTAGGTTCATGTTAGTCTATAAAGAAAAAGAAAAAGTAAAACTGAATATCATGGGTTATTCAAGTGTCTAGTAATAAGTAAATATAAAGAGAAAAGGGGAAAACAATAGTAGTACAAAATTTAAATGTAAAGGAAAAATTTGAATGATACAGAGAAGATTAGCATGGCCTCTGGCTTATAGATAAGTATTGGCTCTCTTACTATATAATTTTAGTAATTATGAATACTTACTTTTTATCATTGGTTAAGATAAACTAATAACTAGTACAAAATTCATAAATCCAGCTAAAATTTTAAAAGTAAAGTTACGTCGATTGGAAACAAAATTAGATATTATGAGATCAAGATAAATCTAACATTAAATTAAAATTTAGTCCAGATAGTTGTTGTCCTAACAAAATTCAAGGAAATGGAACCCTCAGATATCAACATTTGAAGACATATCTGAATGAACAAACCTTACCACATACATTTTCGTTACAACAATGACGAAGCTTTCAAGCACAGAGTAAATTTTTTGTAGTGAAAAAGGGCCTAATTTATAAAAAGGACAAACATATAAAAGACTAGTTATTACGAGTAGTCCAGAAGCATAAGGTGGAACCCATCTTATACATATCTATTAGAAGAACACTTTGGCAAGGACGTTATGTTTAATAAAATACGTAATACATATTACTGGCCTCAAATGTACGAGAATATAAAGAAATATGTTTGTACTTGTGACGCTTGCCAAAGAAGAGGGAAAAACTTAAACAAACCCTGTTACACCCTATTCTAGTAGAAGTGCCATTTTATAAAATCAGAATCAACATTGTAGGGCCTTTACCCAGAACGTCACGAGGAAATAGATATATAGTTGTAGCCACGGACTATATAACAAATTGGCCTGAGGCCAAGGCCATTGAAGCCGCTAACACTAACGAGGTTGCTGCTTTATTTATGAAGAAATAGTATGCCGACATGATGTTCCCAGTATCTATTGTCAGATTGAGGAACACATTTTAGAAATTTATTAATGGATGAATTTCTAAAAAGATTCAAGATCAGCTATCACTACTCAACACTGTACTACCCTCGAACAAATGGGTTAGTCAAACGATTTAATAAGACTCTTTGTGAGTCTATAGCCAAACTAGAACTAGGGTTCCGAAGTTTGATCCGGGTTTGATTTGAGTTTGATCAAACCCCAAATCAAACCAAACTCAAACTATAAATTTTATAAAGTTTGAGATCAAACCCAAATTCAAATAAAAAATAATCAAATTCAAATCAAACCCAAATACTATACTAAGTTTGATTTGAGTTTGATTTGAAGTTTGCAAACTAGTTTGAGTTTGAATGATAAATATATTTTAATATTTTAAACAAGTTACTTAATTGATAAACAGTCTGTCAACTGGAGAGTGATCATAGGCGAAATATGGCGTGCTTCCATTTAAACATTTTTTCTTACTAAGTTAATGATACATGTCCACTAATTGAAAGCTGTAGAGCTCGTCAAGACGCATCTAACGGTGGTTAGATCATCCAAATCAGCCTGGTGGATGGCAAGATATCGTCGAAAAACGATTGGCTGACTATATAAAACTAAGTGATGCAGATTACATATGAAAATCACTATAGGCGAAATGTAGCGTGCTTCCATCTAAAACATTTTACTTACTAAGTTAACGATACATGCCCAATAATTAAAAGTTGTAGAGCTCGTCGAGATGCATCTAATGGTGGTTAGATCATCCAAATCGGCCCAATGGATAACGAGATATCATCGAAAAACGATTGGCCGACTATATAAAATCTCTATGTAAACAATATTTGTTTACATATAGTCAGCCAATCGTTTTTTGACGATATCTCGTCATCCATTGGGCCGATTTGGATGATCTAACCACTATTAGATGCATCTCGACAAACTCTACAACTTTCAATTAGTAGGATATATTGTTAACTTAGTAAGAAAAAAGTTTTAGATGGAAGCACGCCACATTTCGTCTATAGTGATTTTCATATGTAATCTGCATCACATTATACTATGATCACTCTCCAGTTAACTAGTGAATTATCAATTAAAACATAAAAATATATTTATATTATTCAAACTCAAACTAGTTTGCAAACTTCAAACTCAAATTCAAACCAAATTCAAATTTAACTAAAAAGTTTGCTTCAAATCAAACTCAAATATTTTTTTTAATTATAGTTTGGGTTTGGGTTTGATTTCAAATCAAATCAAACCAAATCTGACCTAAAGTTTGATTTGATCCAGGTTTGTAGGAACCATAACTAGAACCAATGTACAGGATTGGGATTTACTAATTTCTTCAATTCTGTTCGCATATCAAACAGCTAAACAAAATACCATAAAAATGACACCTTTTTATTTGGTATATGGAAGAGAGGCACATCTTCCAATTCATCCAAATAAATCAGAAAAATTATTAGAAGGACGTTCTTACAACATTTGTTCGAATTAATCAAAGTTGTACCACTATCCAGGGCTGCCACAGTGGAAAGAGTCGAAAAGGCACAAGAATTGGCCAAAATACAATATGATTGACAACTCTGGCTACTAGACAACTTTAAAACAAGTGATAAAGTTTTAGTTTATAAAGCTTCTCAAGAACAGTCGAAAAGTCATAAACTTTATTCCTAATGGAAAGGACCTTTTATTGTTTATAAAGTTCTAAAAAAAGGAGTCTTTAAACTTTGAATGACTAATGAAAATATTATTAAAACCCCTATAAACTGAAATTTTTTAAAAAGATAGCATAGTAGAGAAGGTTCTACGTAAACAATTAATAGAAAAATAATGTTAAATAATGTATTAGTTAAAAAATATATAGTAGTATTAAATGAAAATATTATGTGTAGGATGCATAAAATAAGCGTGAGTGAATGTCATGGGGTAAATGTGATATTATCTGATGATTATTTAAATATAATATGCCACATCCCAGATAATAATCAATTATACATAATCAACAATATATAATTAACAATTATGGTCGACAATGCCTATCGGCAATTCATGATTAATTCAGTGTACAATTAATTATACATAATCGATCATGCATGCTCGGGTTCACTTATAGTGAAATGAATGAGAGACTATACAATCTATCATATAATACTCATATTTTGATAGCTTCGTAAATAGAGTATCATATAATTTTAGTCTCGTAGTTTCCATAAGATTCTATAATGTTGGATTAGCGATTCCCATAATATTTGTAAATTATAAAAAGAAGGTTATTTTGCTCTTCTTCAAAAAAAATCTTCAGATTATCTAAAAAAAAGAAATTGAATAAAGCATATTTTGAAATCTAATTATGTTAATACCCAAATTCATATAATAATAAATTGGGATAAATTACCAAGTTACACCTCTGGCGAGTTGCTTAATTGTCGTCTGTTGCATCATGAAAATAAAGAAATAACGTTTTCTCTCTGTAACACTATATATTTGATCAAGAGCTATCCAGAAAGAAGGATCAGAATTTCTTAAAAGGCAAAATTTATGGAGTTATGCCCTATGTAGCTTTATCAGACAGACAACAATATAAAAAACAGATGCTTACAACTTTGGTATTATTATGACAAAAATGTCGACTAACAATGATCTTTTGATGGATATAGATTTGATAATAAACTTGCATTGAAGATTTACATTAAAAATTATGCCCAAAATTCGTAGATAAAACTCCTAATTGCTATATTATATTGGCTAAGCTATGTACTAATTCAAATATATAAATACGACTTACTGCTTATAATATTTATAATGACATTAATTGTGGTAGCTTATGCTAAGATTGGCTTATGCTGAGATCTGGGTCTCTATTTAAATCTATAATACTACTAAAATCTACATATACTTATTTATTAATAACTCTAACCCTAAATTCTAACCAAATTATAAAAAAAACTATCTCTGAAGCCCTCTAAAATTTTATAATTCCTAATAAAATAACTTAAATTCTCAGCATAAGCCAATCTCAGCATAAATTGCTACACAAATTAACATTGGCTTTATAAAACATAAGGCATAAAAAATTAAAAACCAAATTAATTATTGGATTGGTAAAATAAAAAGTTAGATAATGTAGACAAAATCATAATCCAGTTTTTGGAATTTGATAAAATAATTAATGAATTTCTATTCAGTTCATTAAAACATGCAGAACAAGATCGTTAATATACAAAAAATGTTAGGATGATGCTAAAATGGATGATGCTAAAATTTGGGATCTTGATTTGAAATATAAACCCTGCTAAAATCTACATATACTTTTTAAATATTAAATCTACATCCAAACCTTACCCTAATCCCATAAGACAAAAATGAAAAAAATACCTCAAAAAAATTTTAAAATTTCATATCAAAAATAGATCAAAATTTAGGATCATCTGATTATTAACAACATCAACAAGTAAAAGCTTTGAATGTAGAAATTTTCTGCAGATATAGTGCTGATAGCTTTAACTCTAAAATTACATGATTTTATTCACTTTTCTAAAGATCATGTAATATAGTTAAACCAATCAGAATGCTGCAAATCCATGCTATTATAGTAATTTTATCAGAAGTAGACTGTTATTTAACCTAAACTACGAGCATGTTCTGAAAATAAATAAAAATTTTGTTCAGTTAGCTCCAATACTAATAAGATTTAAAAGTTAGCATAATACATGATCTGTATAAGGCAATTTAATTGGTCAAAAGAGAAAATATATACAGTTACTTTTTTACAAATTTCTAATAAAATAAACAAAGTTTAAAAGGCTACTACTTCATTAGTTTGGGTTTAAATTTAAATTTTAACTACAAGTTTTGTTCTTAAAAACATGAAAAATTAATCTTGTGAATTAGTTTTATATTTTATAAATTTTAAAAGAGGATTAGCATTTTTTGTAAAGATATTTTATATGTAGATTTAAAGCTATTAACACTATATTAAATTGATTAATTGAAAAATTAGTGATGAATTTGCAGCATTAAATTTAGATACTTGTGAGAAAAATAAGTAAAATTATTTTGTATGATTTGAGTAGCAGAAACAGATATCTTGTAAATTGACAAACTTTCTATAATAGTAATCAAATTCATATACAACTAAATATTCTAATTATTTTGAAAATACATTTTAATTATTATCAGATTTCTGAATTTATTAAAATTAAATATATTACTAAAAATTATTTTTACACAAAATCAACTTTTTCCAACAATCACTTGTATCCAAAATCACCAAAACTTTTTTTTCAAAAAAAATCAATTTACACGGAAAACAAATTCTGAATACTCTTGTAAGATGGTACCTATTATTTAGGGATAGAGTTCATTGACTATCTGCTAATAGTTTTAGAGTTTATCACTCACCATAAAAGGAGTAGCACTTGTCATTTAGGGTAGAGTTCATAGAATACCTGCTAACAAGTTTAGAGTTTATCACTTACCAGAAAAATAGTACAAGGGTTTGGTGACAAAAAGAAGTGGAAACGTATATCTATTTTTTTGAATAAAAAAATACGCTTTTTCAAGACCTACAAGTGAAAATATAGTGTCTACAGATTTTCTTTTCAAAATTTCAAAAGTTGGCACCAAAAGATCAGCAGTGTTTACTTCATCCAAATTGGAAAGGCATCTGTCATATTGGACTCTAGGTCATGAGTATATTTTGGAAACAAAGCAACAATAAAGAACAAGTGAAGTTTTTTAGAGACATCTCAAGAATTTTCTAGAATTAGTTTTAGTAGATTTTTTTTCTTTTTTTCAAATATATAGTATGCATGTCAAGCCATATTCTTTTTTTATACTTTTTTTATCTTCTCCATTTTATTTTTTTATTCGTTTAGAATACATAGTATCCTCTATTTTTATTACCTTTATTTTTGTCCCTATACATAGTTGGCCAATTATTTTTGATAATATCTTAGCATCTACTGGTATTGGTCCAATTTTAATGATTTTATCACCTTTATATTCGGAATAATGAGCTCTACAACTTTCAATTAATTAACAAAACTCATTAACTTAGTAAAAAAAATACAGTAGCTTTCTTTGAATGATTGTGGCATTTCTGCTTATAAAATAAAGTACTATAGTATAAATGCCACAATCACCCAAGAGAACTATTTTTTTACTAAATTAATAATTTTGTTGATTAACTAAAAGTTGTAGAGCTTATTATAATGAATCTAAAGGAGTTATGATCATTAAAATTGGCCTAGTAGATGCTAATATATCATCAAAAAATGATTGGCCAACTATGTAAAATTTTATATAAACAAATGTTTGTTTACATAGAATTTTATATAGTCAGTTAACTATATTTTGAAGTCTATTAGACTGATTTTAATGATTTAACTACTATTATATGCGTCTCAATAAGCTCTACAACTTTCAATTAGTTGATAAGACTTATTAACTTAGTAAAAAATAGTTTTTCTTGGGTGATTGTAGCATTTTGTCTATAAGTAATTTATATAGTAATTTATATTATGTTATACTATGAACATTCTTTAGGTAACTAGCAAATCATTAATTAAATTAGGTCTTTATTCATAATTATAATATTTTCAAATTTGGGTTATGATATATAAATTCTTCAAAAATATATTATTTATTAAAAAAAATACTAAAGTACTTTTTTTTCCTAAAATCAATATAAAAATAATAGAGACTATACTAAAATTGATATATAATGTTTATACTAGTACAAATCAAGATAGCATAGAACAAGTGCAAGTATATATAAAATATTAGAATAAACAAATTCCTTTTTAGTTTAAGAATAGAATAAAACATAGATCATTTTTAATAGTAATTATATGCCAAATTATATGATAACATATGATCTATATTGTTTGACCAATCTAAATAGAACCCCGAAATATACATAAATAGGTCAGGTATCAGTTTGTATTTTTATACAAATCTTTTCTATTTATAGTAATTTTTGCTTATTTTTAAAGTTTTTTACAGATCTTTCTGTTTTTAGTAATTTTATAATTAATCTGATCTATTTATAGATATTTTAGGATCCTATTCAAAATATAAATATTAAAAATCTGACCAATTATAATTAGTAATTTTTGTACTATCTAGGAAAATTTTAATCAATCTAGAAAGATTTAATGACATATAGAAGTAAAGATTTTTAAAAAATATAAGAACCAAATTTTTATTATTATATAAAAAAGATTTTAAACTATGCATTATGAAATTTTAGTAAAGTTTGGTTTAGTCTTAAAAACTTTACTAATAGCATATCCTCAATTTTTGTACAAAATTTTTTTAGAATGTGAGATCATATAACAAATGATCGATATTTACACCATTTTTAAAATAGCTGTTATAGGACATATCATACCTGTTGATATATAAGGGTTAGTTTATAATAAAAATTAAAATAACAAATAACCAATGTTATTTGTCACTAGTTTGTTATTTGTTATGAAAATTTTAAATAACATTGTCATTTGCCATCTATGATCTACTATTTTCATTATGCTTAATCCCAAAATTTGAAAAAAAGTTAATATGTAAGTTAAGAATAATGTAAAGTTTAAAATAACAGATTAGAACTTCGAGTGTTTTAGAATTTAACTAATCCTAAACTGTTGAAATGATACAAATCCTTAAAGATTACTGGATCTTTGCATTTTTAAATATAATCTATTTTTGTCATTTGTCATTTATTTTTTAAATAACAAAGTGACAAATGACAATGTCACAATGTCATTTATATTATTTAAAAGTTATTTGCCAACCCTGTAGTAGATTAAGATTACTTAGAATACCTTTTAAAATTTGACAATGTAACTTCACCAAAAACAAAAATTTACTAATTTTAAATTAGCAATTATATGCAAATCATGCTCTAAACAACTTTATTTAGGTGATGAAAATAGATTACCTTGTAAGAAAAATAGGTTGTCTATATACTAAAATTAAAACTTTTTCGTTGTAATATAACCCTTTTTTTTTGTCAAGATAACCTGCTTTGGACCTCTAAGTAAACTTGTTTAGCATATAATTCTACTTGTATTAAAGTTAAACCGCATTTTTTTTAGATCTTTTACTAAGTAAAAAATGGGGTTAAAGTTAGAAAAAATCTTTTTTTCTAAAAGAAAAGGTTTTTTTCTAAATTTAATCCTATTTTTCACTTAGTAAAAGGTTCAAGAAAACATGTTTCAGTTTTAATACAAATAGAATTACATGCTAAACAAATTTATTTAGAGGCCCAAGGCAGGTTATCTTGACAAAAAAAAGAGTTTTATATTATAAACAAAAAATTTTTAACTTTAGTATATAGACAACCCATTTTTCTTACAAGGTAATCTTCTTTCATCGTCTAAATAATGTTGTTTAGAGCATGATTTTGCATATAATTGCTAATTTAAATTAGTAAATTTTTGTTTTTGATGAAGTTACATTTTGAAAAGATGCAAAATTGGCAAATTTTAAATAAGTGTTTTAAGTAATCTTAATTTACTATTTTGTTATGCTTAATCCCAAAATTTGAAAAAAGTTAATATATAAGTTAAGAATAATGTGAGGTTTAAAGTTTATAGTAAATTTATATGTTTTTATTATAATTTTGGTATTGCTATTCGTACTACAAAAAATCTAATCACACCACAGATTTTGTATAATACTAGATAGTCAATTACAATTTTCTATTTGCACTATTAGATAAATATTTTAAATTTAAAAAATTTATTAATACTATCTCTATGAGTTCTTGACCAAATTTGATGAAAATTTTTTTATTTGAATTCTATGGATTAATAGAATCAAAATAAAAAAAATTTTGCAGAGATATCTTCAATAAAAGTTCTTGTAAACAATTTTAATACAGCTTCTTTGTTTTGCTTTTTCAAAATAATCCATAATTCGATAATGATTTACAAAATATTTTGTCATACTATTCTAAAAAATTTTACTAATAAAACTTGTAGTGCATATCTTCAACTTATAGAATCTCAATTTTTATGAAGAAATATTAAAACTCATAGAGATATTAACATTTTTGTAAATTTGGATACATAATGTTTTAACAGAATTTTTTCTTATTTTGACTACTTTCAAAAGGATTTTTTTCTAAATGAAACCTCAAAAATACCACTAAGTAAAAGATTTTTTACATATTCGAAAGTTTACTATAAAAATTTCAACTAAACAAATCAATATTGACAGAGATATTTAGATTTTTCATTTTACTTCTAGATCCAAATTTCTTCATAATAAAAAGGACAAAAAAATTATAGTACACACTTTAATTTTCACAAGTTCAAATGAAACAAGTTACTGTGCATGAACAAAATCAATAGAGAATAGTTTAAATTTTGTTTTTTAAAATTTCAAGTTATTTGGTTAAATATTCATTCTATAATAGCTTTTTTTATTTATAAATGTATATATTTCTTTGTAGAATAGTTTCTTTAGAAGTAAAAAACTTTATTAAAGATATCTCTATGAGTTTTTAACCAAATTCAATGAAAATCTTTTATTTAAATTCTATGAATTAGTAAAATTAAAATAAAAAAAAATTTATTAAATTTGGTTAAGAACTTGCAAAGAAATCTTTGATGAAAGTTCTTGTAAACAATTTTGGCGTAGTATCTTTGTAATCATATTTTTGGAAATAAAAAAAAACTTTCATCAAAGATATCTCTACGAATTCTTGATCAAATTCGATAAAAATTTTTTTATTTAGATTCTATGGATTCATAGAATTAAAATAAATTTTTTATCAAATTTGATCAAGAACTCGTAGAGATATCTTTAATGAAAGTTCCTGTAAACAATTTTGGCAGGACCCTGAATATACATAGATAGATCAGGTATTAGTTTGCTTATTTTGGGTATTTTATACAGATCTTTTCTATTTTAGTAATTTTTTTGCTTATTTTTGAGATTTTTCTGCAGATCTTTTTATTTTTAGTAATTTTATAATTAACCTGACCTATCTATATATATTTCGGTGTCCTATTTTGATATAGCTTTTTTGTTATATATGTTTTTAGAAGTGAAAAACTTTTATCAAAGATATCTCTACGAGTTCTTGACTAAATTCAATGGAAATTTTTTATTCTATTTCTCCATATTCGTAAAATTAAAATAAAAATTTTCATTGAATTTGGTCAAGAACTCACAGAGATATCTTCAATGAAAGTTCTGATAAACAATTTTAGCATGTGGTATACGTTTTTGGAAATGAAAAAAACTTTTATCAAAGATATTTCTACGAGTTCTTGACCAAATTCGATAAAAATTTTTTTATTTAAATTCTAAGGTAGGCATAGATATTATGGCGCAGTACCAATTATGGCACACAAGTGATATCTTGTGATCCAGTGATCAGAATCAGATGATTTTGCTATCATTTGATTCGTTACGATGAGATGAATCGAATAGTAGTAAAATCATCTGATTCTGAATGCTGGATCACAAGATATTGATACTTAAATAAAATAAATAAAATTTTTAATTTTAAGGTTTTAATAAAACCTAATTGTAGTATGTTAATAGTGCCTTTTTTTATTAAGTAAATCGATCTTCATTATTAAGACAATTTTGTTCATCGTTACAAATTCTACTTATCTCTAAATTTTCATCAAAATCGGATAATTTTTTATTAAATTATTTGTAAAAAGTATACTTGCACCATAATAGGCTCTTTTGGCACAAAAATGTATTTTATAAAAATCAATTAATAAAAATCCTGATTTTTATGAAAATTTAAAGGTAAGTAGAACGTATAATGATTAATAAAATTGTCTTATTAATGAAGGTCAATTTACTTAATAAAAAATTTGCTAATAACGCATTAAAGTTATTTTTTTTAGTCTTTTAAATTTCAATATTTTATTGCTAGTAAATTGTGGTGTAATGATTAGAAGAAAATGATTCTAGTACTATTCAATTTGTCTCACTGAGACGATTTGAATAGTACCAAAATCATTCGATTCTTATTGCTAGATCACAAGATATTACATGTGCACCATAATTGGCACACGTACAATAAATTGTTAATTTTTGGCTTTTTTTTAATTTGCAATATCGTGTGATCTAGTGATCAGAATTAAAAATTTTGGTATCATTCAATTCATCTCAATATGACGAATTGAATAATAGCAAAATCTTTTGATACAGGACATTAGATCACGTGATAACAGCCGTTAAAGTTACATGTGCCATAATACCTATATTTACCATATGTGTTTGTAGAATTAAAATAAAAAATTTTTATTGAATTTGGTCAAGAACTCATAGAGATATCTTCGATGAAAGTTCTTGTAAAAACTTTGGCACAGCTTCTTTGTAATCATGGTTTTAAAAATGAAAAAAAACTTTCATCAAAAATATTTTTACGAGTTCTTGACCAAATTCGATAAAAATTTTTTATTTTAATTCTACAATTATATAGAATAAAATAAAAAAATTTTATTGAATTTGGTCAAGAACTCGTAAAGATAATATTAATAAAAGATTTTAAAATTTAAAATATTTATCAAAGTGATTTACATAGTGCGAATAGAAAAGTGTGATTGACTATCTAGTATTATACAAAATCTGTAGCAATTAGTATTTTTTGTAGTATGAATAGCAATACTCTATAATTTTTATTATAATTTATCACTTAGCATGACATGTTTTATAACCAATAGGCACAAAGAGACAATCTATCAAATCAAAATGTATTTTATTAAATAAAATTATATAGTTACTTATATATAATTTTTTTATTAATTGTCTTCAATAAATAAATTTCTTAGCAAGTTTTGTAAAAATAATTTTTTTTTCGATTTAAAAGCCTGTAATCATGTTATTTCTTTATTAATTATTGAAGAGAGTTACATTATCAAATGCTATTACTTCTTCTGGTTTTTAACCTTACAATTAAAAAATAACTCGTCCGGTTACTCAAAGCACCTGTTTGTGACCTGTTAGAATAGGATTTGCCTCTCTATATCCCAGTGTTTTAATGCCCTGACTATATAAATCAATAGCTAAAACCTATCAACTTGTCATAACTACCTCTTTTCTTAAAAACTTCTTACAACTAGATTCTGGCAGAAAAGTTTACCAACTATTATCTATATAATGAAAATAACAAAAAAGAAATAAAATAAAGGAGTATATAAAATTCATGTGAACAAATAATTGTTTAAATAGAATTTTACATAGTTAGTTACTCATATTTTAAGGATATTACTACATCTATTAAATTTATTTTAATAATCTAACTACCATTATATACATCTTGATAAGCTCTACAATTTTCAATTTGTTAACAAGACTTATTAAAATAATAAAAAAATAGGTTTTCTTGAGTGATTATAGCATTTCATCCATAAGTGATTTTATATAATAATTTGTATTATGTTATATTATATTTATTCTTCATGTGACTGACAAATTATTAATTAAAATATTTATTTATAAAGGCCTAATTTTTAAAATGATAGTTTTAGGTATCTCCTACGGGAAATGTATTTTTTATGAAATTGGTCAATAAAATCATTTTACGTGCTGATTGATACCAAATTAGCCAATAGTTAATCACACTTGGTGCAATATAATATGATCAGGAAAATTTCAAAACAAACGTTCTGTTTTTTTTGTTTTTTTTAAAAATTTTTTATTTCTTGAAAATTTACCGGCAATTACATTGGCAAATTTTATATATAAATATATATCAATTACTAACCGGTAAGATATATATCAATTATCAACACCTCTGTCGATTTCTATCGATAGTAATAGTAATCGATATATATCCGGTTAATCGATTACTATTGATAGTGATATCAATTAATAATTATTATATTTACATAATCATGCTTTTTGAACATTTTACAGGTTTTCGCAAGTTTTCGCAAGTTTTGCAATTTAATTATAAATTTTTTTTATTTATTATTATTATATAATATTTTAATTTATTAATTATACAATATTCACAAGTTTTCGCTATTTAAAATAAAATTTTATTTTTATACAACGAGGTTTATCCTCTAACTCTTTATTAATCAATTAATAATTACATTTTGTAGTTATAATTTTAATGAAAAAAAGGTGAGGTAGGGGTAAGAGCTACTTTACTCTCGATCTAAACTGTACTAGACAGGTCAGTCGTAGACCTCTAGCTTGCGCGTGAATATGTACATCCTTTACTAATGTACTTATCTATTTCTAATTGTATCAAAAATTTTTTTAGAAGGGTGTAGGTATTCTATCTATTCTATTAAGTGGAGAGGAAGCAGGAATAACTAAGTCATGAGTAATCTGACGAGAAGGTAGCCAGATTTCGTCGTAGATTATTTTAACTATAAGATGGTGTAATAAGAGAGAGTATTTGATTCTATCACTTCATTTATCAAAAGGGGCAAGCATTGCTATGGTTATAAACTCTAACGGTAGGCCGCGGCTAATGTGAACATTCATAAATGCTGATATGAATTTTCTTGGATTAGTTACTTGTAGTTCTAGTTCTTCTGCAAGTACTGAAATTACGTCTTTAAGTTGTGATTCTAGGGTAGAGGAGTTGTGTAAACATGTTATCAAATGGGCAATATCTTCTAGTGCAGCGTAACACCTCAGGCAGGTATAGTATGGGTGTTTCTGTAGATCACGGTCATAGAGGGTGAGGTGCGTAGAGAAATCGTCCGCGATTAGTTTGACCTTAAAGAATTTTATCCTTGAGACAAGGGGATCAGTATGCAAGGATAGTGGTTTATCTTCTAAACTGAGGTATGTTAGTGTCAGCTAGATTTGAATATCATCAAATACGTTGATCCAATGTTTTATGCAGTTTTGATTTGTCCATTTGAGGTGGTTTGTAATAGCTAGGATATTTTTATTTACTTTTTTTAGTTGGTATATACAGGGAACAGATCTGATATATGGGATAGAGTGGTTAGCTAGAAGGTGCTGAGGTATTATATCAGTATTAAAAATCTCGTCCGGTTTGTTGGAGTGACAAAGGTCTTTATCCAACCGTACTGTGACCTGCAGATTCATCGTTGTAGCCTTGACTATTAGTAGTAAAGGTGAATAGTCCAGCTTATTAGCAATTGATCTAAGATTATACAGTGGTGTTGTTATTGTTTTTTCCAGTAATTTGTGCAGCGTTGGATTGTTTACGGTTGCTTGGATCTTTGTACGTGGTAAACAAGTTGTTAATATAAATATTAATAACGTTAATCCTGCATATAATGTATCAGGCCATTTATTGGTAGCACATCCTATCGAGAAAGAAGAGCTATTAAAAGAACATATCGCCAAGCGAAGGTGTTGATTATATGTTGATCGTGGGGTAGTGGTTAGAAAAATAAATAATGTCTTTTTGTTGTTGAATTTGACTATATCTTCCCAACATTTCTGTAGTATCATCGTAAAAATGTTGAGTGGTCTGCTTCTCTTTTCGTTAATAGTTAGTTTATGGTTATTCGTTCTTGGTACGCCTCCCTTTGGTTCTATCCTATTTTTTATTGCATTTTTGATGTCTGACAGATTCGCGTGCAATATTTTTTTTGAATTGACTTTTATTGTGCATGCTCTTTTCTTGAAATACTTGAAATAACAACTTTTTTGTTTGATTGTAGGATCCTTTAGGTCGCACCCTAAACATACTGACAGTTTATTGTTATCCTCCTTATAGTGTTTTATTTTCAGAACCTCTTCTGTGAGTTCACTAGCTTTCCCCAGTATAGTCGTGTTTGTGATTACCCAAGGCCCATTATTTCGATACCATTTCCTTGGGTACAAGGATTAGGGTATATGAGTTCTGTTGAGGGGTTAGCGGTTGACCTGATTAAGTCTTGGATCTCTGTAAACCAGACGGAAATGCGCCTAGTTGGGATCTTCCCAATATTGTGATGAAACCCTCACCAGTCTAAGAATTTTGAATTATTGTAGTTGAGGAATAGTTCGATATAAACTACTTCATGTAGATTTAATTTCTCTTTTAATATGTGCACTTTGGAGTATTGTAGTAACATCTCGTTAATCGAAGTACCCAATTGTTTTTCTAGGAATCGGCTATTCATTGTGTTCATTGTATATCTAGTGAGTATAGTGCTAAGACCATTTGGGCAGTATAGTTTTAAGTTGTTTATGGGGGAAAAGAGGTAATGAGTGAAGGATTGACTGATCTGATCGAGCTGAATCTTGGAGCTCTTGGAGGCAAATTTTAAGAAAGGATCTGTTGAAGTCAATATGATTGATATTTTTTATTATGGTCGACGATAAATGTACTTGTTGTACTTGTGGTAAGTATTTTAAAGCATATATATCTTGGTGATATAAGAAGGAATTTGGGATATTCCTTGAGATCTTTGTTTTGTTTTTTACCAGGCCAGTATATTCCCTTGTTAGCAGCTCCAGCTGTTTTTGTGTAAGAAAAGCACTATATAATCTGTATGATAGTCTAGGGATTATGACGCTATTTATTATATAAATTGCCTGTTTCTCTGTGATATGTGCTTTGTGCATTTTTGCTATACTCTGCCTAGCCTCTCTCATAATTGTTTTTTTACTTTCGACTGACCAGGGTCTATTGAAAACTATGCTCCTAAGTATTTGAATGGTTGCATAGGTGCTATTGCTGTTATTAGTTGCTCGTTAAAATTTATAGATTTGTCCACTGCAACAGAATTTGTAACTAATAGCGATTTCGTCGGGTTGATCTGTATCCTGGTAAACTTATAAAATGAGTTTGCAACTGATATGATGTCTCTAGCTCCCTTTTACTCTGAGCCACCCACAGAGAATTGTCCATGTAGGCCATTATTGAGGTCTGTATTTCCTTCTGGTGAGGTATAGTAGGTATAGTACTCCTGAAGCCAGTGTGTTCACTGTGGATACGTTTTATTAGAGGGTCATAGTATATTCTCCATAATATTGGCGAGAAGGTCTCCTCCTGATCAATACCATTCTCTACGGAATAGGCATTGGTAGGCCCATAGTCTGTTAGAACCCGATTAGTACGGTTGGATAGGATAAAGTTTAATAGGTTGATGAAGGGAGTTGGAATTCTGATTCTTTTTAAGGCTTTTAATAAGGTTGGTATGTGTATTGAGTTGAAGGCCTTTGACATGTCTTGTAAGAGCAGCCAAAGTTCTCTTTTGTTTGCATGAGCGTGTTCTAGTATCAATATAAGTTGTGAGATCGGCATCAGAGTAGATTGGAAAGGAAGTGCAGTGTAGTTTATTGGTGAAAGGACCTCATTGTAGAAAAGAATCGAGATAGGCGATTCGTAAGTAATTTGGTAAAATTTTTCTTGTGTGTTCAATTAGAGTAATTGGTCTAGTGGTGGCGAGATCATATTCATATCGCTCTTTCTTAGGAATTGGCCAGATGCTTGATTGCAGCCATCGTTTCAGGACCTTTTCCCATCTTATACACGCATTTATCAATTCCAAAAGTTGGTCCAACGCTACTTTTGGTAGATGTTGTAGCATTACATTGGAGATACCTGTAGGTCCTGGTGCTTTATGTATTGGCGTTTCAGCAATTATGTTAAGGAGTTCCTCTAATTCAAAGGGCGTCATTAATTGTTCGTATATCCTACTATTGATATTTGTTAGGGGAGCATAATATTTTTCCCATTCCTTTTGGTAGTTTAGGTCTGGTGGGTTTTCTTTGCTCCATTTACTAAAATGATTTCTAGTAGTCTCCTTAATTTTTTTTTGGTCTGTGATAACACTGTCTGGAAGTATTATTTTTTCAAAACTAATATGGTCATTGTTCCTTTTCAAAATACTATCAATCATCCTACTCATGTTATCTTTGAAATCATTATATCGCCTGTTGGTATAGAATTTTATACGTTCTGCTTGTTGTGCATTTTTCTCTCAGTTCCTACTTTTCCATAACGTTGTTTTGTGTTCTTTTATATTTGTGACTGTGTTTTCATAGTGAGACTTGTTATTGGGTGCGACAATAGTTGTTAGAGCTAACGGGGTTATTGAATATTTCAGCATTTGTGCTGACGATAGCGCTTTGTGCAGGTTTTGTTTATTTCTGAGAGCTAATATGAGACTGAACAAGGAGAGGAAGAGATGTTCACAAGTTTATGAAGGCTTTTGTTAATGTGCTTTAGGGCTGTGTGTAACCTGGATGCTTTCATCGACAAGGCGTAGAAAGTTCTAGGTTTTTTGTAGGTAGTCGGAATGTGTGCATCGGCTGCACGTTTAACCGCTGATGACCAAACATGCCAATGCTTGTCCAACTGGTCCGGTTGGATGATTTTCATATTCGGCAACTCACTGTTCAGTATTTGTTGGGTCTTGCTTGAAAAGTCTTCCCATTCTTGTTGTGAGATTTTTTCATATAAGTAGATTTTCCGTTTCTTCTTTTTGTTTCGTGGTACAGTAGGCATAAATCTAGTATACCAGCTGGTTGACAGAATCACGTGATCACTATCCGAAATACCAGTAGCATTAATTAGATCTGGGGTATCCACCTCCAACAAAATGTCGGAGGAGACCCAAATATCATCTATCTGTGACCGTAGTCCTCTGCCTTGCCATGTAGGATCAGATATTTTATGGAAGTCAAGTAGGCTACTAAGACCATTCACATTTAGATCTGAAAATATTTGTAGTTGTTTTTTCTTAGAGACTGCTTGGTTGGCGTTGAAATCTCCCAATACTATGCTGTGCCAATTCCTAAGTTTTGCTTCTGCAACCCATATACTATTTGTTTTTGTGTGCGGTCTGATAAATCTGGATTGTTAGAGGGCAGATATACTGCTATTATCCTAGTTCTGTTTCCTGAAAAGAGAAAGTCTATTTGTAAGGCCATACCCAGGAAGGTATTAATATTGTGTATATAAGGTTGGACTGAGTTGTGTACCATTATAGCGGTGCCGAGACTCACCTCTCTACTTTACGTTGACTGAGGAATGAAATGAGATGTAAATATGCTATAGTGTTCATTTGTTAGTGATATTGCACTGCTATTCTTTAATTTGGTCTCAGATAAGGCTGCAAATATGTATGTGCTCCTGTATGCAAAATTCGATCCACATTTGTAGTTTAGTACTATTATTAAGACCCCTTATGTTATGAGTTGTAATGTTCAATTTTTCTTTAATATTTGTAAAGTCTTTTCTATTGTCAATAGTATGTTCGGGAGTGCCCGCATTTAGTATTATTTGATTCTCAACACTCATTGATTGATTCTTCTCAAGTGTCTGGCTTTTGTGTGTTAATGGTTGGTTGGGTTGGTTCGTTCTCTTGCATAGGTGTGTCAATATCAATTTCGGCTTCCTCAAAAAGTTCCCAACTTGGCAATGAGAGAGATGTAAGCTGGAAGGCAAAGTCAGGAATTGCTTCTAATTCTAGATTCTGTTTCAGGAAATCTATAGCCGATAGAACCTCTTTCTGGTTTGTTATTGGGAAATTTAGTGTGGTTTGTAAATTTCTCTGTTCTATCTGTTGTTTGAGTTCTTCAACCGTGTTTGGTAGTTTGTCACCTGTCTCTTTTACATCTTTTTGGAAATTTGAATCCAATCCTCTGGGAGTGATTGGAAGAAGTAGTGCTCTCGTAGGGCTCTCACTGCTATTGTCAGCTTGCGAGTTGTCATAATAGGTAATACTAAATTTACTTTTTCTACTAGCTCCGGATCTGTTGGGAGTTCCGGCTTGTTAGTGTAGTTAAAATTAATATATTCCTTTGAAAGAGGGTTGGGTATTGCATAGTATCTTGGTATTGCATATAGGAAGTTTGCAAGAGCTTCCTCGTTGTCAATAGGGAAGGAGAAGGTGTCTGCTAGCGGCAAACTCTGTGGATCTTTTGGAAGGCGTTTTTTGCTAATGATGTAATCATTTGTAGAGTCTTAAATGCGTAAACTGCTCTTAACTTCTTAATGTGCTCCTTAAAATGCTCTGCATCCTGTGGATAAAATGGAAAGATCTCTTTAAGTCGTGGGTAAGTTCTTGTGGTGTTGGTGAGAGTGGCATTTTCTTTGGTGGTAATTCAAAGTATGGCTCTGGAAGATCCTTAAAGATATAGAACTTTTGCAATTCTTCCTTATATCCCCAAACTTTTTTAAGGTCTGCTCAAACAGTAATTGGAAACATCTTCCGGGTTGTTTCATTAAGCCATCCAGGGTGCTCTGGGAGTGGGTCTTTCGTCTGCAAAGTATGTATCAGATAACCTGTCAAAGGCAAAAACCTGTCTAAGAGCTATTGCCGCTGCTCTTACTCGTCTACGATCTGTCAGATGCAACTCAAATGGTAGAAGGTTTTTAACTTGATCTTCAATTTCTCGTGGATGGTCTGGTAGTGCAATGAGCATTTCCGTTTTAGCTTCCTCGATTGCTCCTTTAATGGTATTAAAGTCCATTTTAATTTCTATTTTGGCGAAGCCAACCAGATACATAGTGTACCTAGCGATTTTGACTGAGTCTAGCCTAGTGAACTCCCCATTTGTCCAGAAATCTATAGATAATTTCTTCCTAAGCATATCAGTAAGTTGGTCTCTGTTCTCTCTATTAATCATATGGGCATTATGCATTTGTTTATATTTGCATGTTGCTTCTTCTATAAGATCCATGAATTCTTGCTGATGTTGTGGCCAGGTATCGTGTCTTCTAGTGAATGTGCGAAAGAAGGCTCAGTCCCTATGTTTGAGTTTCAGTCCAATTGCTTGTGGAATTTTTATCTGTATTGGTTTGGTTTGTAGCTTGTATTTATTAATGCTTTAAATTTGGTCAGATCTAAAAAAGCTACTAATATCTCGTCTTGGTTCCATGCATTTTTATCGAATGCTGTTTCTTTTGCATTTGATAATGCAGATCTCACACAAGCTATCTATTCCTTGATTAATTTAATTAGATCTGGGTGTTGATTCTGGTTAGGTTTTCTTGGTCCAGTTACTGCGTGACTGTATAATTTCCGGTTGCTTCCTGCATTGTTTCCCCCGTCTGATATCGTATCTATTGAAGCTTCCCCATGATTCGAATCTAGATCCATACCATCAATAGTATCGGCCAGTGCACGTGATTGTTGAACAGGTTCTTGGTGCTGGGGCACCTGTTGTACTATGTGGATTAGGTTTGGCTCTGATTGGTATCCTATTGATTTTTAATTTCTGTCAAGGTGTGGGTTTCTTCTATTTTTGGTAATGCACCAGGTGCTTTGCTCGGCCCTGTTCAAAAGTAGTTTGTTTTGATTCTATGTTTATTGATGATGTCATTTCTGCATTTTGAGGGGGTGAACTGGCTTCGCCACTTTTTTATTTTTTTCATTTGAGTCTTGGGGAATGGCCTGGGTTCTTTTAATATCATTTATAGTGGGGTCTGGGAGGGACTTCTGCTTACAGATTTGCTTTGTAACATGTTGCTCATTGTCATACTGTTCATCTGACAGATCAGTCTCCATGTGGCTCATAGGTAGCCTAGTTGGCTCACTCATGTCTGTGCTTTCGTCGTACTGTGTTGCCGACCTAGTCAGCAACAAAGGGTTGAATATAGCAGGTGTGCTGAGTACTATTGACCTTTTTCTTTTTCCTATGTTATCTAGTGTCCGAGAGAGTCGTAGGGTACAACCTAGGTCCTTCACTTAGTTATCTGTGTTTGTTATATGCCTTTCTCTTTCCTGCTGTGCGCTGTTTTTTGTTTACTTAGGGATTTACAGATAATTTTATTTTTTTATTATATATTATATTTTAAATATTACATATATTATATATTATTATAAAAAAAATGACAAAAAAAATAAATCCAAAAAAAACGAAACCAAAAAAAATAAAAAAAATAAAAACAAAAAAATAAACTATTATATTCTTTATATTCGCTCATATTTGCTTATATTTGTTTATATTCATTTATATTCACTACTTCTTGCAAAGTGCCAGAAAGTTGGGTTGTTTTCTTGCAAAGTTCTGAAAGAAGTAAGAATAAATAAAATAAAAAAAAATAAGTAAAAAAAAACAAACAAAAAACAAAACCGAAAAAATAACAAAAAAACAAAAATGAAAAAAAATAAGCTATTATATTTCGCTCATATTCGCCTATATTCGATTATATTCGTTCATATTCGTGACTTTTCAGAGATGTTAAAATTGGTGTTCTTGTAAAGTGCCGGAAAGTCAAGTCGTTTTCTTGCAAAGTTTCAAAAGAAGTAAAGGATAAATAAAATAAAATAAAGTTAAAAAAATAAGTAAAAAAAAAGAAAACAAACAAAAAACAAAAATGTAAGCAAACTAAATAAAAAAATAAACCAAGCCCCAAATCTC